>PVKS010004036.1:0-97495 GCA_004027875.1 Aplodontia rufa
TTCCAAGGCTCCACTACTTGGAATAAATAGCAATTACCCTCCTCTTCATGATCCCCTCCCCAGCAAGACCATCCGCCCCCACATCCAAGGTGTCGGGCTGTGCCAACACATAGTCGCTCAACACACACCGACAAGCGGCCCCTCCAGGCCAAGGCTGGGATAGACAGGGGGCTGCAGGTGTGGCTACCATGTGGTCCTTCACATCTAGCCTTGCTCGGTTCCGCATGAGAAACTGTACCTGAGTTTCTGGAGACACCTCGGCCCTCGGCACCAAATCATAACTTGGTGACTCACGGTGAGAAACAGGCTACCATGTGTTGGTCGGGAGTGGTGCAAGACCTCAGGAATCCAAGATGCACTCAGTGCACCTGCAAGGAGCTGTCCAGGCTCAGCGGGTGCAGCAGTGGGCAGAACAGATCATGTGTGTATACATCCCTGTCGTTGTCACGCGCATGCAGGGGGCGACCGTAACAAACATGCACATTTCCAGGAAAAGACAAGGGCTAGAGAGAAAAGTGAAGCCGAGGAGGGAAGGCAGAGGTCTGAGGCAAGGGGTGCTGGGGTCGTGATTCTAAAGAGGGTGCGCAGGGAAGCCTCGCTGGGTGACAGTCACAGACCGGCAGGAGGCAAGACGTGAAAACAAGAATGTGGAGCGAGGGTGTGGGTCCGCTCGGGCTCAGGAAGAAGCATCACAGGCCGGGGGTTCAGCCGACAGACACCTGCTTCCCGAGGGCTGAAGTCCAAGGTCAAGGCGTCGGCCTCTCTCCTTGGCTGCTGCCTTCCAGCCGGACGCCCACTCCGGTGCTGGCAATTCTCTTCTTACAGGGACACCCACGTGGCCCCGTTTTACCCAATTACCTCTTGAAAGCCTGACTTCCAAACGGTCACATTCGGAGACGCTGGAGACGTGTGAACTTGGGGGACACCATTCCGCTCATAGCAGTGGGTGAATGAGTGAAGGATAAATCGTCTGCTGCTTTGTTTCTGGACGAGAGAGCGAGGCAATCAGAGGAGCAGGGATGAGTGGCCACATCAGGAGGAAAGCCCCGGATCTGACATGTGTTGTTTTTCAATTCCCTCTTGGCCAATTCCAAATGTTTTTCCCAGCTCTGGCCCTTAACTGTTTCCGGAAATGGTTTTTATTAACTGCTGGCCTGTAGCAGGATGCGGTAGAGAAAGGCCTGAACTTAAAGCCAGAAGAACTAGGTTCTGCTTTGCTGGGTGGCCCTGGGTAAGTCACATAACCTCTCTGAGCTTCCTTTACTTCATCTATAAAATGAGGATGAGAATCTCTGCCTCTTCACAGTACTTCCAGAGATCAGTGAGGTAATTGGCAAACAGGTGAGGGTTTTGTAAAGAGGGAAATGTAAGTAAAATCATAGGGTATTGCTACACAAATCACCGAAGACGGCTCAGAGCTAGGACCTTCTAGCCATTACTAAGAAGTTTATTTATTAAATTCTAGCATCTGCCCTAGTTGATCACTTTCAGCCTCTGGGGTAATCAGAGAGCTGGAGTACAGGATTGGGGAGAAAAAAGGTACAGAAAGGAAAGAAGATAAGACTATAATCTCAGCCACTTGAGAGGCTGAGGCAGGAGGATCGCAAGTTCAAAGCCAGCCTCAGCAACTTATGGAGGCCCTTAGTAACTTAGAGAAATCCTGTCTCAAAATCAAAAATAAAAGGGCCTGGGGATGTGGCTCAGTGAACAAATGCCCCTGGGTTCAATCCCTGGTGCCAAAAAAAAAAAGGTAAAAGGGCTGGGGACGTGGCTCAGTGGTAGAGCACTTGCTTAGCATGCACGAGGCCTTGTATTCATTCCCAGCATGGAACAAAAAAGGCCAAATCGGACAACTACTCTCTTAACCTTAACTATGGACTATAGCCCTGTTTCAGATCCTTAAAATACCCTACGGTGTGCCTGGCACTTAACAGGGTACTGAAGACATTTAGGGTCCCTAATTCTCTAACTGAGGTCTCTGCTCTGGCTATGTGACCTTGGACACCTTCTCAGAAGACGGTAACTCCCGTCTTCCTATTAGCCTCTACTCCCCAACGTGAGTGGGGGTCGTCACTTAACCTCTCTGGGCCTCAGTTCCCTTGTCTGCGAAGTGGGTGTAACAACAGTCGGTGCCTAGCACGGCCTAGCACTGCCATACAGGAAGTAGCTGACCAGGCAGCAATCACTGTGTAGAACAAGGACCTTCACCTACTCTCCATCCACGGCAGGCAAGAAAAGCAGGGACCCAGGGACCGAAACAGGCAGGAGGAAGCTGTTTGAACTTCTCACACCCTGCAGCTTTCAGATTTAGGATGAAGGAAATAATTACGCACAGTTGTTCTTCCATTAGAAAAGAAGAGACCAGGATGCACTGTTTCCCTTTCTAGTTCTTATTAATAGCAACTGAAGCTGGGTTTAGCCCTGCTTGATGGGAGTCGCACTTTTAGATTTCTGTTCTATTCACTTTATTCTTCTGGTGACATTTAGCGCTGACTTGAAAGAATTGCTAATCCCGCTTGAGAAAAGGACCTGTCAGTGAGCATCAGGTAGTCATTTGGAGTCAAAGCCACGCTTGAATTTTAGACAGTGATAAAAGGCACAGAGATACCAGAGATTAATTTCAAAGCGGGATGGCTCCAGAGGAAGCGTTTAAAGGGAAAGAAAGAAAGAAAGAAGAAGAAAGAAAGAAAGAGAGAGAGAGAGAAAGAAAGAAAGAAAGAAAAAGAAAAGAAAGGAAGGAAGGAAGGAAGGAAGGAAGGAAGGAAGGGAGGGAGGGAGGGAGGGAGGGAGGGAGGGAGAGAGAGATCCACCCCAGAGCTGGAGTCCTGTTTGCAAGCTGGGGAGTTCAGCACCGGGTGCGCTGGGTCCCCCCAGGCTGACGCGTGGCTTCTCTGAGTCCCCAGCTCCCCACTTTCCCATGCTGGGCCGGATTTCCTGTTTATCTTTCCAGCTCCTGAGTCCACATGTCCAAAATGAGGATCTAGGGCAGAAGCCAAGACAGTGCAGCGTTTCCATAAGTCAGTCCCTTGTTAAAGCTGTAAAGAGGGAGGAAGCCGACATTATAATTAGATCTGCACGGTGCTGCAGGGTCCGGGGTCCGCAGGAAGAGTCGGGGCCGTGAGCGGGGACGCGGGTGCGCGTTCAGCCCGAGAAGTTCTCTCTGAACAGACCCCTGCGCTTTCCATCTGGGGCCCTGGTGGCCAGACGAGGGGACAAGTGAAGGAGCTAATCAGAGATAACTGGTTCAATGACGCATCCGCGGACGGGGTGGCCCCAGGACGCAGCCGCTTTGCAAAGGAGTTTGCAGCGTCCCGGCTGAAGAAATCCGAGCCCCGGCGCCGGGCGGGGCGGACCTCTCCTGGCTGGGGCGGGGGCGGGCCCTGCGCCTTGCAGGCTCCGCCCACAAGGTGCCAAGAGCCCGCCCACCTCTGCAAGCAGTGACAACCACAATGTCCCCCAGGCACTGCCCAAACGCCAGCGCCAGCGCGTGCAGCAACAGGGGTAAATCTCACAAAGATAATGTTTAGCCAAGGAACCCCCCACACACACCAGGAGGGTCATTTATAAAGCCATCCTGGCAGGGCCAGGGGGCTTCTGGGATGAGGCTGATGTTCTGTTCCCAGATTTAAAGCAGTGACCGTTCCCGTTCCAAGTGCTGTTCTATAATTATGTTATAATTCAATAAAATGGTTAAGAATGAGGCCTATCGAGAGGGGTCAATACGGAAAGATCTCTAATGCATGCAGTAAGTGGAAATATCACGACACGGTTGCTGGCGTTTGCAAGGGTCATGCAGGTGCAGGTGGGGGACACGGCCACTTGCTGATGGGAGTGTATATTGTTAATCACTGCAGGGCACCACTAACCTTCAGGAATAACATTGAAGTGAGGTGGAGCTTCCAGCTCAGCACTTCCAAACCCCCAGGGATGTGCCCTAGAGAGGCTCCAGCAGCTCGCCAAAGGAGACAGATGATGTGCTCGGCGGTGCTGAGATAAAGGGTGGACGCTCAGAGGGGTTAAGTATCTTGCTGAAGATCACACAGCTTGTGAATTGAAAAACTAAGAGCTGATTCCCTGTTGTTTAAACTCAAAGCTTGAGCTCCTAAGAGCCATCCTGAAGGCCTGCTACCTCCAGGGCCTGCTGTACTGATGGCTGGGTGGGGTGACACATGGAGGGACCACGTGGCCAGCCACTTGGCATCCCAAAGACTGCACCCTGCGTACTTCACTAGTGCTGAGTCCTTGGATATGGGTGGGGTGGGAGGAGACTCTCCAGGCCATTCCGCTCTTGCCCTAGGGATAGGCCTTCTTCCTCATGTCTCCAGTATGATGGAGCACCCCACATCCTTTCCTCTATGAGCCTTTAGCCTTGTCTATCCCCCCAACAGCTGTTCTGAATCCACCAGCACTGTATGGTATTGAGGACCCATCAGCTTTGCAGTGAAGAGCACATGGCTCTCATACCAGACCAGTAGGGCTCCAGCCCTGGCTCTTCTGCTTACCAGCTGTGTGACCTTGGTCACGTTACTTTCTCCCTCTGGGCCTACTCTCTCTTCTCTAAGAAAAACATAATGCTACCTGTACTAGTCAGCTTTCCAGAGCTATAACAAATGCCTGAGATGATCAACTTATAAAGAAGAAAGGTTTCTTTTGGCTCACAGTTTTGGAGGTTTCAGTCCAAGACTGGTTGTGCCCGTTACTTTTGGGGCATGGTGAAGCCAAGCTTCTCACCTCATGGCCAGGAAGGGGAAGGAGATGGGGGTCCCACAAGGCCCCACCTCTTAGAGCTTCACCACCTCCCAATTGCTCTTTAGCAAAAAGGGCTCTGGGAAACACTCCAGATCCCAAGTCCAGCAGCACCCAAGTGCTAGAGAGCTCCAAGGACTCCACAAGTTGGTGCATTGTTCCACGGCTGCCTGCTGTATACCGAACGCTTGGTCCACAGGTTATTATCAGCCACTCTGGGGACAGGCTCTGGACAGGAGCCGAAATGCTTCCTCCCAGGGGTCACAGCCAGGGGCAAGTCCGTGCCCTAGGTCAAGTCCTTGCCAACTGAACAGGAAGTCTGCACCCTGCCTGTCCCCAACACTGGTCTCAAGGCAGGGAGATGAAGTCATGGACACTGGTGTTTTGCACGGGCCCCTCCCCCACTCCTGGTGGCCAAATGGGGAAGCCTTGGCCTGAGGCCCAGGGGCATCCAAAGAGCTTCATTTCCCCGCCTCAGCTTCTGCTTATGCGCACCTGCCACTGTGCCCATTTTATCACCTCTGGGATCTCAAACG
This sequence comes from Aplodontia rufa, assembly GCA_004027875.1. Lineage (NCBI taxonomy): Eukaryota > Metazoa > Chordata > Mammalia > Rodentia > Aplodontiidae > Aplodontia > Aplodontia rufa. The sequence goes on from PVKS010004036.1 coordinate 5,283, forward strand.
ACAGAGCCGTTTCCATTTTGCAAACAATCCAGGGCTGGCTCCTTGGCCTCCGGATTCCAGGGCTCAGTCCCTGACCCATCTGGGCCCCTGCTTGGTCTCCTGGCTCTCTGAAAATCATTGAGCAGAAGCAGGAGGCTCTCCTGCGGTTCCCCATCTGCCCACACTCCGACCCTCAGGAGGGAATAGCAACGCGGCTGCCCCTGCCCAAACAAGCACTCAGCAGGTGCCAAGGACAAGAGCCCACCCTGAAGCCCCTTTGTTATTAGTGAGCACCAATCACGCTGAGTGCCGGATGCCTCGAGATCCTTCCTTCCTTTAATTCACCCTTCTATTATCACTTCCATTTTACAGATGGGGAAACTGAGGCTCAGGCTGCACTGAACGGGTGGAGTTGCAGTGGGAGGCCCTGGGAGATGGCAATCTTCCCGCCAGGGATCTTGGAATTCTGTTGAAATAAACACAGACCCACCTGTTTGGAGCGTCAGCAGGCAACCTTCACCTTCATCATCTTCCTACAGGACGGTCTCCGTGGACAAGCGCTTCCCAAGTCCAGATGTGCGGGAGGCCCAGCTTGGAGCCTTAACGAATCCTGATACTCAGGCTCAGATTCACTGACTCCTAGTCTCCGTGTGGGCAGATCTCAGGCATCAGCATTTTTAAACAAGTGTGTGTTCTGCTGCTATAACAACCTGCCACAGACAGGATGATTTATAAGGAACATTGAGTTTCATAGCCCACAGTTCTGGAGGCTAAGTCCAAGAGCATGGTGAGGGGTCCGGTGAGGGTCTTCTTGCTGTATCATAACATGGTGGAGGTGTCACACGGTGAGACTGAGCAAGTGTGCCAGCTCGGCTCGTCTCCTTTCCTCATAAAGCCACTAATGCCTCCATGGGGTGCCACCCTCATGACCTCATCTGAGATAGTTACCTCCCAAACCCCATCTCCAAATACCTTAACATGTGACTTTGGGGGTTCAGTTTGCAACACAGGAATTTGGGGGGACACATTCAAATCCTAGCACCAGGTCACTGCAATGTCTCTCTGGGGCTGAAAACAGATGAAGCAGATGAACATGAGACGAAGGAAGACGCGTGGGCACCTGGAGGCCTCTTCTTTATATCCTGGGAGTCTCTCCGAGCCCCTGCTGTTGACTCACAAGCTTTGGAGAACATGTCCATGCGACCTGCTTTCTACAGCCTCTGATGAAAATCAGTCCACACGTTCATTCTTAGAGGACCATGGCACTCCTAGAGCCTGTCCCCTAAAGGCTGGGAGGTCAGCGGGCACCACCAGCTCGGCGGCTGCTCTGCTGTGTGACTTCTTGGTGACCCCGTGATTCCCTGCACAGAGTAAGGAAGCATCTGCGGAGGGGATGGGTGTCCAGTCTAGCATGAGGAGCAAAAGCACCTGCTCGATACCCAGGACCGCAAACACAATCCCGGCGCTGGTCCTTAGTCACGGGGCTGAGAAAGTTCCGGGCTGTTAGGGACACAGCAATCGGCAACCGACATGGCATAAAATTTTCAAGCACTTCGAACAACTGTCAGCAAGTACAGGGTTCAGTTTTCCTGTAAAGAGTCAGAAAGCAAATAGTTTAGTTTTCGCAGGTCATAAAGTCATTGTCACATGACTCAACTTTGCCCTTGTGGTGCAAAAGCAGTCACAGAAACTATGCTAAAGGATGAGTGGAGCCGAGTGCCAATAAAACTTTATTTACGCAAATAAATGGCCAGCTGGATCTGGCCCGTGGGCCATAGTTTGCCCTGACCTCGAATCCAGCCTAGAACGGCTAGTGAGTGTTCACTACTGGGAATGCGTGTGAGCTCCCAAGTGTGCACGTGTCGCGTGTGTGTTGGCATGCCAATGTGTGTAAAGGTGTGTGCCTGAGTGCGGGTTCTATTCAGTCCTTCTGCAAAGACAGCGGAGCAAACTTAACTCCAGGCGACACAGCCATCCCAGCGCTTCTTGCCTCTATCCAGGACACTGAAGAGAATCAGGAAAAGCCAAGAGGGGAAGGAGCTGGCGTGTCCCCCTCATTCCCCCCACCCCCGGCAGTGGCTAGACTTCTGCAGGACCGGCAGCCCAGCTTTCCACCTGTTGTGGGGGAGCAGGCGAGGAGGGGAGGCTGGAACAATGAAAGAGGAACGCTGGAGCCTGAGCCCCTCCAGCGGTGGGCGGCTTTCCCAGGCGACTGTGAGCATCTGCCTGCTGGCTTCCTTTTGATCTTCTCCCGGGACTCGAGGCTGCTTCCTGTATGACAAACCTCCCTGCTGGGTCTGTGAGGCCAGGAATGCGAATGGTCCTTCTGGAGCCACCGGATGGGCTCAGGTTCCCGTTTGCCTTTACTTACTCAGTGGCCTTGGGTCCTATGACCTCATCCTGCTGAGCGTCTGGTTCCTCGGCTGTGGGGTGCCAGCCCCTGGGACCACACAGAGCTTAGTAAACCTGTGCAGGTCGCAGGCAGAGCAGTACGCTGGGCTCCTGGACTGTGGGAGTCCGACCCTCCAGGCTGGACTGGGAGCCTCACGGCATTCACGTTTGTTAGGCCTCAGCACCCTCCACTGCTTACTTGATAAGTGTCCGTCTCTCCCGCAGACTGTCAGTCACAGGCAGATGAGACAGCGTCTGTTTTGCTAACCACTCTATCCCACGTCAGCACAAGGCACAGAGTTGACACTCCATGATTATTTCCTGGCTCCCGGGAGGGTCTCCCAACGTGAAGTTGTCACAGAGTCCCTTTCAGCATGCTGTGCATTAGTTAGATTAGGAGAAGCTATGCTGCGGTAACGAAGAACTCAAGGGATTCCAGGCTGAATCGAGTGACCCCGAGTTCCATCTTGTGCTGCTGCTGCTGCTGTACCATGTGGCCTTTATCGCCCACTCCAGGAACATGCATTGTGCCTTAGCCTCCTTCCTTATTGATCGGAGTCTCACATGTGACCCTGCCTAACTGCAGAGGGACTGGGAGACAGGGTGACCCAGGGATCTTCAGCGTGCGGAAGTGTCTCTACCTCGTGGGGGAGGGCTCAGACTGTGGCTGGTCTCGTGTGTCTGGGTTTAGTGAGAGGGAGCCCAAATGTACTTTGAAGAGTTGGAAAGTGAAGATCCCTACTAATTAGACTGCTTTTGAAAACCAAGTATAATCATACCCCTCGGGGGACTGGTCTAGGACCCCCCACAGATAAAAACGATGGATCCCTTATATGAAACAGAGTGGCATTTGCATACAGCCGATGCACAGCCTTTAAATCATCTCTAGATTACACATCATATATTAGAGGCACGTTTTATTAGGCATTCTAGATACGCTGTAGATATCTGTCATTAGATGTCATGTACCGTTTAGTGAATGATCACGAGGAAGAGCTGTGTCCCTGTTCAGCACAGGCACAATATTTTTTCAAATATTTTCTGTCTGCAGTTGGCTGAATCCACAGATGCGGAAGTCATGGAGATGGAGTGTGGACGGTATTTATCAGAGCAAAATCATCATCACACGTCCTTTGCTCAAAATATGGAGCCGTGTTTTCAGCCATGCAAGATCTTGAGGGATTCTCAGCTCCAAATGCTACAACCATTTGTCTCCACGCTTGAAATATGTTCTAATGGTTTCATGTTGATAAGGATCGACAGTCGCCCACCAGAGACATAGCTCCTAATTTGGAAAGAGCAATGATTAGATAAACCACGAAGGAAAAAATCTTTTGAGAGATAAGGTTCGGGGTTGGGGATTTAGCTCAGCGGCAGAGCACTTGCCTAGCACACGCAAGGCCCAGAGTTCAGAGTTTGGTCCCCAGCCCTGGGGAAAAAAAAGAGAGAAAGAGAGAGAGAGAGAGAGAGAGATAAGGTTCTTAAAAGCTTTTAAGCTTGACCCTGGCAGGCTGGCAGGCGCTGGGTCTCTTCGGGCTTTCCTCTGGCTTTACTGGAGGGTGAGTTGATTGACTTAATTTTGTCTTCAGCCCCAGCTCAGAGTCACTGTATCTATATATGAGTGGGGGAGGGAGATTGAGACAAAATGGGGAAAAAACATTGAATATTCATTCCAGTTCTTTCGCTGGAATGTGGGGAAGACAGGCTGCATCTGCTCCAGTTAGGGTGGTGAATGTCTTTCAAAGGTCCATGTTTTGAAGATTTGTACCCATTTCATGGTGCAACTGAGAGATGGTGGAACTTACTGAAGGAAGTTAGGTCACTGGGGGTGCCCTTGAAGGGACTATGGGACCCTGGCCCCTCCTCTTCCTTTCCTCCCGCACAGCTCTCTGCCACGATGTTCTGCCTTGCTCCATGCCCAAAAGCCACACAGCTGACCAACCGTGAGAAAAACCATGAGCCCAAATAAACCTTTCCTCCTTCAAAGCTGGTTATCTCAGGTAGTTTGTCACAGTGATGGAAAGCTGGCTAACACAGTACCTGAGGACAAAATGGAGGGCAATGTCCCTCTGGATGTAGAGGCTTTTCTTTGTGGAGTTTAATGAAGACTCTGATGACTTTATTTTTCATTGATACAAGCATCCTGGCATTAGAGAAATGAGACTTGCCGGTGGCACTAAACCCTCCACTTGCTCAACAATGATTTCTGTGTGCATCGCTCTTGGATTCTCCCACTGAACCTGTGGAAGGAGGAATTATCACTCCCATTTTACCCACGAGGGGATGGATGCTCACATATAGTAGCTGATTAACCCAAAGAACATGCCCGTGAATAGCCCACCTGAGGCTTCACTCCTAACGCTTTATTATGTGCTGGGACTTAGGCAAGTATACGTTAGAAAATTATGGAATGAGAAATTCCATGGTTAGTTCTCCCTTCTTTGTTACAAGGCTTGGTCATCAGCCTTTGGAGCAATGGGGAGGTGGTAGAAACTTCGGGAGGCAGTTAGTGGGAAGCAATCAGGTCATTGGGACCCTTGCCCCCTTCCCCTCCCTCTCTCTCTCTCTCCCCCCTCTTTCTGGCCAACATGAGGTGAACAGTTCTCCTCCATCATGAGGTACTATACCACCATAGGCCCAAAGCACCTGGGCCATAGACTGAAACCATAATAAACCTTTCTCCCCTTAAGTTGACTTTTCTCAGGCATTTTGCGACAGCAATGGAAATCTGTCTAACACATCTTCATTGGTTTTTTTTTCTTTTACAGCTGAGCACTCCATTGGACAGCTTAACACCAGAGAGCACATGGCTAGGCTGCATCTTTGGACACACTGAGTCACTGTCTCCAAAGCATCACTTTCGAGACCTGCAGCATCGAGTCACTGAGCCAGCACTCTTGCTTTCCCGGCTCCCTTTTGCTCTTACAAGGTAAGAGCACACGCACGAACCTGGGACGAAGCTGCGTAAGCACCGCACACCAATACTGGCAGCGCCACAACTCACATGCAATGGCAGGCCAGGTTCCCCACCGCGCTTCAGCTGGTGTGGGGACCTGCGTCCACCGTGGGGTGGATGGCTGGGGGTCAGTCAAGCACCTGTGTGAAGTTGAGGCCTGCTGTCATTCGCTCCAGTGGCAGCCCTTAGGGTGCGATGTTCCTAAGACTCCTGTCCTAGCCTGTTTTGTGCTGCTATAATGGAATACCTGAAACAGAGTAATTTATTTTAGGAGATTTATTTCTTATAGTTCTGGAGGCTCAAAAGTTCATTATAGGGTGTGGGCACACGCCTATAATCCCAATGACGTGGGAGGCTGAGGCAGGAGGATCGCAAGTTCAAAGCCAGCCTCAGCAACTTGGCAAGACCCTGTGTCAAAGTAAAATATAAAAAGGGCTGGGGATGTGGCTCAGTGGTTAATTGCCCCTGGGTTCAATCCCCAGCACCAAAAATAAATAATAAATTAATTAATTTTAAAAATTCAAATTCAAGGTTAAAGGGTCCACATCTGTCAAAGGCCCCACGCATTACCCCAATTGCAAAAGAGCATGCAAGAAAGAGGGAAAGGGGACTGTCCTCATCCTTTAATGAGAAACCCACTCCTGTGATAACCAGCCCTCTCCCTTGACAGCACCATCAGTCCATCCGTGAAGGCAGAGCTCTCGTGATCTAAGCTCATCTTAACGGTACCATCACTCAACACCGTTGGGCAGTAAGTTTCCAGCATGCAAACTTTGGGGGATACATTCAAACCATAGCCCATTCAAACCAGTTTTTGCTGAGTGACAAACCACACCTAATTCAGTGGCTTAAGACAGCAAATATCCGTTATTGATCAGGTGGGTGGTTCGGCTGATCTTGGCTGGGATTGCTCAAGTATTTCCATCAGTCCGTGAGCCACATTGTATTGACAAAAGGAAGATCACAAGGCCATTCCAGATTCAAGGCGCAGGTGGCCTCTTGATGGGAGAGACTGCAGAGTCACTTTGCAAAGGGTGTGGTACAGGAGGATGTTTGTAACCAGTCTGCCACAGCAAAACTCAAGAGTAAAACCTCTCACAGTGGGTGGGCCCCAGGCACTGAGGAAGAGATGAGCAAGGCTGGGTAGCAGTGGGGGAGCCTGGGGAGGACTGCGGGGAAACAGACCCTCCCTGCAGTGGAGAAAGAAAGGCAGCCAAGGAAGGAGGCAGAGGAAGAGGGTGGGCCATAGACTTCACGAAAATTCCACTCCAGGAACTACTTTCTGTATTATTATTTTGCAGTGCTGGGGATTGAACCCAAGGCCTCATGCATGCCAGGCAGGCCCTCTACCACTGAGCTACACTCCCAGTCCCAAGTAACTACGAGATCTCACGTCATCCTCAATTACCCCTCTGAGCAAGGTTTCATTATTAATCCCAATTTCCAGATGAAGTACTTGAGGATGAGAGAGAAATTGGAAACTTAAGAGAAAGTTCCTCCCAGACAGGAAGTATGGGATAAAACATCTGAAGACGAGGCTTGGCATGGAAGCACACCACTGTTCAGCCTCTAGAGAAACTCCTCTGTCCCCATCTGGTCCCTGTCCAGGCTTGAACCACTGAACATCCGCTTCTTCGTCTTGCTCCAAGGCCTGGCTGACTTTTCCTATAAAGGGCCCGAGAGTAAATATTTTCAAAATGCTTTTACTCAACTCTGTCTGTGTAGCGTTAACAGCAGGCCCAAGGAGCATACTAAAAAGCGGGTGTGAACCCAGATGTCCCTCACTGGATGAATGGATCCAAAAGCTGTGGTACATATATACCATGGAATTTTACACAGCAATTAGAAACAATGATATTGCAGCCTTTGAAGGTAAATGGATGGCTATGGAAGAAATTATGCTGAGTGAAATCAGAATAAACCAGAGAACCAAGGGTCGAATGTCTTCACTCATCTGTGGAGGCTGGAGCTAGACCCTGGCCATTGAGAGAAGTGGTCTAATATCAGGTGTTAAATCCAGATATCATGTAATGTTACACAACCTAATACTTTTTTTAGAGATGTTGTGGGAAGGGGAAGGGGGGATAAGGGTGGGTAAGTGGGGGGGCACTCTTGGGGGTAAATCCAATTTTCAGAATCTATATACATTATATTATTTTGTTAAAATTTGTATGATTGTTCAACAAATAAATTTCTCAATTAAAAAAACTTCTTTACAAGGAAAAAAATCTGCAAATTTTCTGCATATTAAAAAATCCATATACATTTATATGTGATTATATATGTATCCATATTATGTATTATATATATGTGTTTGTGATGGTATGTATGTATGTGTATATTTACAAATTGCATATAAATTTCTACATACATACATACTAAAAAATGTATAATTATATAAAATAAAATTTTCCATGCGACTGTTAAAAAAAAAAAAAAGTGGGGATGGCACCGGGCGTGGTGGTGCACACCTGTAATCCAGCAGCTCGCTGAGGCAGGAGGATCGCAAGCTCAAGACCAGCCTCAACCACTTAGTGAGGCCCTCAGCAACTCAGCGAGAACTTGTCTCAAAATGTAAAAGAGCTGGGGATGGGGTTGGGGATTTAGCTCAGTGGCAGAGCGCTTGCCTAGCATGCGCAAGGCCCCGAGTTCCATCCTCAGCCCTGAAAAAAGAAAGAAAGAAAGAAAGAAAGAAAGAAAGAAAGAAAGAAAGAAAGAAAGAAAGAAAGAACGAACGAGCTGGGGATGTGACTCAGTGGTTAAGCACTCCTGGGTTCAATCCCCAGTGCCAATCGGAGTCTATTTACAACATTGGATACTCAGGCTGCAGTTTGGGGCTCCTGCTTCATCCCTTCTCCACGCTGCAGCCAGGGTGAACCAAACTGAAGCATGACCCTGCCATTGCTTGCCTAAAGGAACTCGACAGTCCCTCGAGATCCAACTGCCAGTGTGGTTTACAGCCCTAGGAGTGTGCGGTCGGTGGACCAGTGGCATCGCCATCTCTTGGGAGCTTGTTAGAAAGGCAGAGCCCCAGATCTGGTCCCAGGTCTGGCCTCCGGTCTGCTAAATTAGAACTCAAATTCGACCAAGACTACCAGGGGCCTCACACTACAGCCTGAGCAGCTCAGGCTTCCAGACCCCCATCTCCTGGTTCCTTCCTTCCTTTCCCGTTCTTGTCCAGTTACTGAACCCTCCCCCTCCACCCACACCCACACACTAGAAAGCACCTGGGGGTTTGACATCTTCCTCTCCAGCCCAGCCCCCTCCCCTTGGCTAACTCCTGCAGGTCCCTAAATCGCAACTTAAACATCAGTTCCTCCTCCGAGCAGTCCTTCCTGAAAGCTCCACGAGGCATGAGGTCCTCATTGCTAGCACCCCTCACCTGCATAGAAACAGCCTCTGTAACATTTCCTCCTTCTGTTGGTGAACTCTTGAGAGAGGCCCAGTCTCTCCTCAACTCCTTGGGACAACAGTATTTGTGAAAAAGTAAATTTTAAACACACCCACCTAGTTTCCCTTACACTGCTTGATCAGCCTGTGGCTGCCGTTCCCCTCCAAGGCTCTGAACTATCTACACAGACTCGAGATTCCATCTTAGGCTGAACCTGTTAGCCTATCAGGATGTGTTTACCATTTCAAGAGAGCCCCAGGGCCCAGCAGATTTCTGGACAAAATTCTTGAGCTATGAAGTAGCCACAGGCCAAGACTTGAACGGTGTTTGGGGAAGGTGTGTGAGGGAAGGGAATGGAGAGTGGGAAGGGGAGAGGGAGGGGTGGGGTGGGAAGTTCAAGGTGGGGAAGGACTTCAAGGGAGACTCCTCCAAGGCTGTGCCCTGGTCTCTTCCCACCTGCATACAATGCTCCCCAAGTTCCCTGCGGGAAAAGCCTTCCAGAAGGTCAGCTGCGGCAGTGTGGGCATAGGCTGCCCTTCGGGAAGCTGACATCCAGTCCAGAGGTTTCTACAAGTTCCTTTATTAATACAGCAAGACGTAAAAGAACAAGATCCCCCAATGACCTGTACGATTAAAAGTGCACATTTACTCCAACCTGAAATCGAAAACCATCGACAGGACAGGCCTCAGCCTCTTGGGCCACGGAAACTGGGCGTGATTACAATGCGTTCTCATCGCAATTGTAGCAGCTGGACTAGATCTGATTAACTCTTTGGTCTCTGTTATTGGAACACAACCTACACAGCCACAAGACTGCGTCATAATACAGCTTGGCATCAGAAGACACATAATTAACAATAAAACAGAGGAATGTTTTAAGTCAAGCGACTAAATCAGGCACTTTTTTTTAAAGCAAAAGGTGATAAAATATTCCTGAATACCTGATACTTCAAAACACAGATTACATGTAATTTAGCTGCACATTTTAGTCTCTCTTCTCTGTAGGATTGCGCTTCCCACCCTCTCCCAACATATATACTTGCATTCTCCGCACCCCGTCATTTGCTATGTAGGTATAAAATACAGGCATGTGTAAGTCACAGCAAGTGATTAAAAAAAAAAAACTAACAAACCCCACAATGATAACACTGAACTTGTCTCCCTCTTGAGGGACCCTGGGAATGTCGTAAGGTTCCTTTGCTCCAGCACTGGAGAAAATCGTCCTCTGCGTGCGTAGAGACGAGGAAACGATTTCATCGAGGTCAAAGCCACGTGTGACGGAACCACTTCCAGAGGTGGCATGGGCTGCTTTGGAAGCATGTTAAGCCCCTCAAAGTGCTAGGATGTTAGCTTTGGTGGGAGCCATGGAGTCACAGGCAGAGGGAAGCTTTTGGGAGTAAAGTTACAATCATAATCGTGTGCTCCGCAGTGGGAAAGGTACCAGCCGAAGACGTTTGGCCCAGAGACCCAGCAGTGGTTTTGCTTTTCACGGCCACCAATCATCACAGTGATTAAAATGAATTTTAATACAAGAACTAGATACAATGAAACAAGTAATTCTGCAATCCTTCCCGATGACTCTTGTGCAAACTCCGGGGCGAAGAAGTTTTTACCCCAAGTCACCAGGAAAGAAGCGTCAAGAATGGACTCCCAATGGTTTGCGGATGGTTCTGATAAAGAATGGCTTCTAGATCAGGGGTCCTTCTGGAACACCCAAAGTTCAGTGCTATCTGTGGGCATGTTAATTTTTTTTTTTTTTAGTTTGCTTCTACAATAAAGCTTAACTCTGAGAGATAGAGAAGAATTGAAAGATCGTACCCCCAACTATATATAATACCACCATGTCCACAACAAAGAATATAAACTTATAACTTATGCATACTTGGGGGTGTGGAGTGTCTGTATAAGACAGGGGTCGCAAACTGGTGGCCCCCAGGCTCAACTAAATGTTTTGTTTGGCCCACAAGGTATTTTGGACATTTAAAGAACATTTATTTAAACAATCAGTGAGTTTTACTTAAAAAAATAAAATAGGGGTTGGGGATTTAGCTCAGTGGCAGAGCGCTTGCCTAGCATGCACAAGGCCCCGAGATCGGTCCTCAGCCCTAAAAAAACAAATAAAATAAAATAAAACTCCTAATTTCTGGCCCCACCTTCTCCCACATGGATCTGAGTAATGGCTGCCCCTTTAAGTGGGCACAGTCCCCACCGCCCACCCACCCTTTCCCTTATTTACTTCCCTCCCTCCTTCCTGCAGGTTGCTGAGTTTGCGACCCCAGCTGGAAATAGCATACACCTAAAAATGTGTGTCCTACCTAACCCAAACCTCTCTAGCACCCTCCCATGATCCTCCTCTCCCTTCCTCCTCTCTCACTTGCATCTTGAGTCTTCCTGATTTCTTTCTGTTCACTCACATTCTCCTTTCTTTCAGTTCCAGATTCATTTTGCAAAACCTCTCTTCTCTTAGTACACAAGTTTTCCAGGAAGGCTCCAAGCCAGGTCAGTGGGAGTTACTGAAGGGTATCTCACAAAATGACCAAGTGTCCTTCCCCAGAACATTTTCTTTGGGCACTGGCTAAACAATTTTTCCCCCTGTTTTTGTAGAGCCTTCTTGCATGAGAATATTTATATATGAATCTCCAGTACCAGGCATACACCGAAAATGTGTACATTTCAGATGAGGGATATGATGGAGCCCTAATAAAAATACAGACATGACCTTAATTTAAGTGCCTTGGGCAGCCATCACATCTGGCGAATATGCCATATTATTTCATTTGTACACAGTACACGTTTTGGATCACTAAACGTTGATCAAAATTGATCGAAATCTCTAAGTTTTGGTTACCATGTACAGAGGATAATTGCTCAGCATGGCATTTAAATACAACATTAATATTTTTAAAATTCACAAATACAATGCCCATTAATTTAAAAAAATAAAATTTAAAAAACTTGAGGATGGATGAGGTTTTGGGTAATTCACCTGAAAAAAATAATAATATAAAAAAACTACAAGAATACTATGTTACCAGATTTATACTTTAAAATACTATTAAGATAAAAAAGGAATCCATCAACTCAGCTAGAAATATCTAGAAGTTTTAGTTTTTAAAGCTTTATAATCCATCCAACAGCCGCACTGTTCCCCACTCTAGCAGACTTAGTAACTACAGGGGAAGGCAGGGCTAAGTATGGAAATTATGTTTATATAAATATATATATATATATATATATATATATATATATATAAGATCTACTCTTGGCACTTATTTTAAAAAGTAATTTTGAAAAACATTGTGCAGTTTATATTTTTGCAGGAAGCTGTTACCTTATAACCTAACACTGGTCTCAAAGGGTAGGAAGGACCCTTGGGTATCAGAGAATGGTCCCCAAAACAACCTAAAAAGACAGCTGTTTCTCTTTTAGTCCAAGGTTGCAAAGGACACAAGCAGCCTAGGCAGCGCTTCGATGAGGATTCCCTACAAATCATTCACCCACAGTGATTTCCCACAGTGGCCAAGTGGGTCCCCTAAAAAAGCTTCATGCAGCTCCCTCAAAATAGCTCAGAAATTAAACAATGTCCCTATTCATGTAACTATTTCTGACTTCCAAGCTTTGCCTTAAAGAGTCTAAGGAAGTACTTTTTTTTTTTAATTCCCAAGTGCTTACACAGTCTTAGCTGAGACCGGCTGCATTTCTAATCAGTGCTTCGTGGACCATTCTAAACGAGAGCTGCATTTGGGAGAACGAGGCGAAAAATCTCAAGACGGGCTCCTCCTGACTGTAAAATACACCCGTGATATTTATGTCCAAAGAGAAGAAGGAACAGATTTTTGCCAAGGGCTGTCTCCCCTGGTCTTTAGCTCCCCTGCCCACAGATCAGGAGTAATTGATCTCCCAGCACAGATCCTAAAATACTGAGATCTATATGTGAACTGTTTTGCAAAACCCAAGCTGAATGAAGGGCCTCTCAAAGCTGGCCTTTCGGGACCACTTGGGCTGCCCCAGCAATGGAGAAGAAACTTCCACCACAGAGCACTGATGGACAGCTCTAGCCACATGCCAGCCGCTGCAGCAGGCTGCCTCGCCTCTCCAAGAGCTCCTTAAACTCAGAAAGGCACCTTTGCAAAGGAGTTTGCTTTCAAAGCTTTCAGTCCAAAAAGGTTTCTGTGTCCCGCCAAAAGCGAAACCAGACATCTTTACAGGCAAAGACTGAACCCTCTCTTTCTCCAGATCCAACATATTTCCTGTCTGCACCACTGTCTTAATTATGCATTTTGTTGCTACTCAGCACTGTGTGGGCTCACACAGGCACTCAATGACCTGGTGTTGACTGACAGGTACATAATCCAGCTCCGGGACTCCGCCAGTGTTGCACAAACACCCCAGGCTGCTTTTCAAAGTTGCACATGTCTTCATGATCAAAGTAACTGGCCTCCCTTTCAAATGCAAGGCTTGGTGCTTTCACCCCCAAACAAGAGAAGTGACCAACATAAAGTGCTATTTGTTCTGGAAATCTCTCTCACCAACTCTTGACTAACTTTCCACATGTAAGACTCAGTTATTAACAATCCTATCAACCACCTGTGACTGCACCATCAAATGCATTAATTTTAGTTTGAATGGAGGAATGTTCTTCAGAACACTAACTGCTGCGATAGAACTTCAACTCCGGTTTCTATTAAGACTCAAATTAAAAAGAAAAAGTTGGGAACCCAGTTGTTAGCAAATAGGTATATCATAAACATTTGTTAATAAAAAATCTGGGTGCAGCGAGGTCTCTGTCTAGAAACTGACAGAGGGAACTTTCCCTGCATTGAGTTCCTGCTTCCTCTACTGGCATTCCGTGGAAGCGAGATCTTTCCACAGGATTCCACACAAACCACCATCTGGACCAACTCTCAACAGCTGCAGCTGGGCACGGTGCCAGTTTGTTCGGGACAGTCTAGTGGATGTGAAGAAGATGCAGAGTTGTATTCCGTTGTGGGGCCCTGGGTGACTTTTAAGCCACAAAGTCTGCGGCATTGTCCAGATTTTCCAACACAGTCTGCAGCTCATCTTGCATTAACTGGGTTTGTGGCCATCTCTACCCTCTCCGGATGGAAAAGGTTTCGGGTGCATGTGGTCAGACGCAGGAACTGGCAAGGTTTAGGGTTGGTCTTCAGGAAACCCCTGTGTGCGCTGACTCCGGGGTGGGGAGCACCTGGTAAGGTAGCGGGGACCCCCGTAGGCCCGGAGAAGCTGCGGCAACCTTTGCCACGTGGACAGCAACCTTGCGGCTGTGAGTTCCCGGGCTTGTGGATCGAAGGCGGCCAGAAGGTCAACAGGGGCGGCTTCACGCAGTACCTTGGGCAGGGGGCCCACCTCGGTGGCCGCCCCACCCGGGCCCAGGACACAGTGGAAGAGCGTATGACGTCTCAGCAGACAGTCCCTAAGGAACCTCACCAGCGCCTCCAAGCACTCGCACAGGTGTGCCTCGTCCCAGCCTTGCGCAGGGGCCGCGTCGCGCAGGAGCACCGTCAGCAGCGCTGTCTTGAGCACGTATGAGGACAGGATGCGTCCCCACTGGGTGGCGGCCATCGGGTCCAGCCCGCGGGCACCCAGGTCCCTCAGAGCCTTAAGCATCTGCAGGCTCTTGAGGTAGCAGGCACCTGGAGGGGCCCTTTCCTGCAGCCAACCCAGTAGCTTCTGCTCCTGGCGCGCTGTGTTCACACCCCACAGCGCCTCGGTGCGCAGGCCTCCTGGGAGCTCCAACAGAGGCCCCGTGGGTGAAGGTGGCGATGGTGGTGCCACAAGGAAAACACCGTCGCCCAGGTGCACAGCGGGGATGAGACGCACAGCCATGGAAAGGCGGCAACAGCCATAGTCGGTGCGGCAGGGCAGGATATGGAGGGTGGGTGGCTGCTCCAGGCCACCGGGAGTCAGGCTGACGCGACAGCGCCCCTCCAAGCTGTAGCGCACGGTGGCCAAGGAGCGCTGCAGGTGTGACTGGAACCAACGCAGCACCAATGCTGCAGAGAGGTGGCGCCGCCCGCGCACATCCACGCAGAAGCCATCGGCGAAGGGTTTGCATTCCCGAAGCCAGTGGCTCCCTGAGACACCCGATGTCGAGGGGGGCGCCTTCAGGGCGCACACGAAGCAGCTGCGCAAGGCCGGGGCCAGCATGGGCTCAGTGCCCAGGCTCCGCGGCTCCAGCGCCACCAGCGGTGGGAGGCGCAGGGGCACCAGCACGTCGAAGCTGTCGGGCCGGCGGATTTTATGCTGCTCATAGGAGCTGCCCACCTGGATGAAGTCCCCGCGGAAGGCCAAGGCCAGCGCTCCTCCGGGGATCGGGCCTGGGGAACCCCGCGCGCGGCCGGCCCGCACCAGCTCGCCCACGATCCGGCTCACGTGCGCCTTGCTGTGGCCCAACACGTGCGGCGACAGGCGCACCTCGTGCTCGTAGTAACTCTCCAGCAAGATGCCCAGGCCGGGCTCCGGGAAGTTTCTAGGAGAGAAGGCGGAGTGGCCAACCAGGCGAGAAGAGCCTGGCAGGAAGCGCTGCCGGACGACGTGGCGACAGCGCAGGAGGACGTAGGCGAGCAGGAGCAGGATGGCCACCTTGAGCAGCGGGAAGCCCCTGTCGGCGCCATCCGGGGGCTCGGCCGGGGCGCCCGCGCCCCCCCGCAGGACGTGGTAGAGGCACACGAGCACGGTGCACAGGACGGTCACCAGCGGCCAGAAGACGCGCAGGTTGAGGGTGTAGTGCACCGACATGCCGGGCGCCCCCGGCCCAGCATGCGCGCGGCCGCCCCGCGGCCCCGCGGCCCGCGTCGCCTCGCCCCCGCGTCCCCGCAGCTCGGCCGCCTCTGCCAGCTCAAGTTCTCCTTCCAGCTGCGGCCCGCCCTGCCCGCCCCGGCTCCCGGCGCGCCGCCCTCGGCCAGCTTCTCGCCCGGCCCGGCTCGATCCTACCCTGCGCCGCCCTCCGGCTTCTCCTCCCGTTACTCGGGCCGCCGGAGCTTCCTCTTCCGAGGGGAGGCGAGGCCAGGCCGCGCCAGCGAGCGGGAGGAAATGCCGGAGTCTGGAGCCAGCCGAGCGGGCGGGGTCGCCGCCCCGGCCTCCGCCTTAAAGCGACGCCGGGCGGCGGGAGGGACTTCGGGACGCGCTGGAAACTGGCCCGGTCCTCCCTCCCCGAAGTGGGGAGGCCCTGGTTCCCCGGGCGGCGGCCTCGTCCTGGAGCCTCCGGAGTGGCGCGGTCCTATTAGGCTGGGAAGTTGAAAAGCAGGAGAAAAGCGCTCGCAGCCCGCCCGCCCGGTCCTCCCTCCGCCCCACCCCACCCCAGCACGTCGTAGTGGTGGCGTGGCAAGCCCTGGGACGGAAGTGGCCCCTGCCTCTGCCGCTGCCCTGATTTCCAACTGGAATTCACTGAACACCTACTGTGTGCAAGGCAGGAGAAGAGGTGCTGGGGAAACAGCAGTTACCGGGATGGAGGCGTCTGCCCTTCCTGAAACTCACAACCTGCTAAAAGGGGAATCAGAACAGAAAGGATCCCAAAGCCAGAAAAAAACGCTCTGAAAGAAAGAAAAGTATAAGAGAGTGAGAAGGCGGCGATTCTCTCCAGAAGCTCTCCTTTTGCTGAGATCTGAGAGCAGAGCCTGGGAATTAATCATAATAATGATGGTTTTTACAAAGGAGTTACCGCTGTGTGCTGTCGTTACATGCACGCCTTGCTCTAATGCTAAGAAACGAGTCCTCTCCTTTTCTCCATGTTTCAGATGAGGAAATTGGGCTCAGACTGGTTCCGCTGCTTGCCTAAGGTTTGCAGAGCTGTGCTGGAACCCAGGCTTTTGCCTCCAGCTGAG
Organism: Aplodontia rufa; assembly: GCA_004027875.1. Classification (NCBI taxonomy): domain Eukaryota; kingdom Metazoa; phylum Chordata; class Mammalia; order Rodentia; family Aplodontiidae; genus Aplodontia; species Aplodontia rufa. Next base: position 21,844 of record PVKS010004036.1, read on the forward strand.
CCAGGGGACAGGGAAGGTCCTTTCCTTTATTGAGTCCTTTGTGAGGGCCTATACTGGGACCTCAGTTCTGGGAACCCTGAGTTATTTCACAGTAGGGGGGCACTCCCAGAAATAATCTGGACTCATTTGAATAATCATCTTTATTTATTCATACCCAGTGTGCCTTCCTTTCTCCCACTGCTATTTAAGGAGCATCAGGGTAAATGCATTAAAGAATATCAGAACCCAGCTGTGATCTGGAACTACTCCCAAGAAATTCTGTGTTGAACCACTTCATGCTAAGCAGATCTGCTTTCAGATCCCTTTTCCACTACAATTAGCTATAAGACTATCTATTAGTCAGAATTCACAAGGTTGCAAGTGACAGAAACAGAACTGGCTTAACAAAAAAAAAAAATCATGTTAATTGATAAACCCACAGGGAGTCTATTTCAGGTGTAGCTGGATCTAGGTGCTGCAATGCTCTAAGTTCTTGCTTTCTCTCCACCACTTAACTCTTGCTTCTTCCACCTGGACTGTACCCTCTGACAGTTCCTCTCTGTATGTCCTGGCTGCTCTACTCCCACAGTTTTCTTAGTGCCACGGAAAACGGAGCTGAGCTTTCCTGAAAGTTGCAGGAAATGCCTTGCTTTGGGATAGCCTAGGATCATGTGTGCAAAGTAACCAGGCAAGTACATGCACTGAAATCCCCCTTGCCTGCCTTGTGCACCCACCCCTACATTCTATGCTGAAGCCCTAACCTTCAAGGTGACTGGATTTGGAGACAGGGCTTTTAGAAGTTAATTTTGGTTAAATGAGGTTAAACAGGTGAATTCCTGATCTGCTAGGATTGGTGACACTCAAAGAAGGAGGGACTGATCTTGCTGCACATGCATTCACTGAGAAAGGCTGCCTACAAACCAGGAAGTGAGCCCTCCCCAGAAGCCAAACCCTGCCAGACTTTGACTTTGGACTTTCCAGCCTCCAGAGCTGTGAGGAGATAGGGTTCTGATGTTTAAGCCACTCAGTGATATTTGTTATGACTACCCAAGCTAATTAAGACGGCTGGGTACCAGACCCTGGAACAAGGGCGTGGGATCAGCCCTGCCTGCACTGTGTAGAAAGGGTCAAGGTCATGGTGCTGTGGCTGGGGGATGGAGAGTAGGACATTTTGGCAAGTGAAAAGAGCAGATGGCCACCACATTTGGTTAAGTCTTAACCTTTCTGTGCTTTAACTCCCCTTCTATAAAGAGGGGGTCATACCAACAGGGTGATTAGTTTTTTTGCAGATAAGGGACATGCGACCGTGCAAATGAGGGCCATCTCTAGATCAGAGGTTGACGTGCTTTCTGTAAGGAGCCACAGAATAAATATTTTAGACTTGTGGGAAAGAAGTCTCTACTAAACTCCTCTGGTCTGCTTGTGTTATGCCAAAGCCGCTCGATTCGTTTCCTGGACCCGCAGATTCTGGCTTAGAACAACAGAAATCTACTCCTTCGCAGTTCCAGAGGTCAAACTCCAAAACCAAATTTTGGGCAGGGCCACGCCATCTCTGAAGGCCACCAGGAAAGAATCCCTGGAATGCTAACAACCCTTAGCATTCCTTGGCTCATGGCTACATCATTCCGACCTCCGCCGCTGTCTTCACGCGGTCTGTCTCTTGGGGGCATGTCAGGACCTCTGTGTGCAAATCTCCCTCTCCTGTTTCTTATAAAGTCACCAGTTATTCTATTCAGCTCTGTCATCGCTGCCACCAAAAGTCCTGACCAGAACAACATAGGGAAGGAAAAGTTTATTTTGGCTTCCAATTTCAGAGGTCTCAGGCCACGGTCTTCTGACTCCACGGCTCTGGGCAGAACATCATGGTAGAAGGGCATGGCAGAGAAAGGCAGCTCAGGACTGGGCATCAGGAAGCAGAGAGAGCTCTGCTCACCAGGGACAAAACATAAATCCCAAAGGCACGCCCCAGGGACACACCTCCTCTCGCCACTCCCTACCTGCCAAAAGTTAAGGCCCAGTTAATCCATCAGTGGCTCAATCCACAGACGAGGTTACAAGGCTCATAATCTAACCGTAATCTAACCATCTCCCCTCCGAACGGTCTTGCACTGTCTCACGCTTGAGCTCTTTTGTTTTTAGAGACTTATTTTTTTTTTTCATCTGGTTTTTGTTTTCCTCCACTTAGTTGTGGATGTGGTGAAACCTGGGTTCTCGCACAAGCCAGGCAAGCGCTCTACCTCTGAGCCACCGCTCCTACCTAGGCACAGGAGCTTTCGGGGAACACCTGATATCAAAATCATAACACCAGGGCTGGAGCAATGGTTCAGCGGTTATGGTGCTTGCCCAAAAAGCACAAGGATGTGAGCTCAAACCCCAGCACCATGTACACAACAAAGTGTCAGAGTAACAAAAACCAAATGAAGAACTAGATAAAATTGATTCTCTCTCTCTCTCTCTCACACTGTCCCTTCCTTTAAAAAAAATCATAACATCAGTTATAGAATTTAAGGCCCACCCTCTTCCAATATGACTTCATATTAACTTAGTTACCTCTGCCATATGCATGAATATCAGGAGTTGGAACTTGATGTATTTGGGGGAGGGGGACACTGTTCAACCAACTATAGTGGCTGTAGATACTATGTAAAGGAATGGGTAGGGCTGTTCTGATAAAATTCATAGATGTTGAAATTTGAATTTCATAAAATTTTCAGTCACAGAAAATACTTCTCTTCGTTGTCTTTCAACCATTTAAAAATATAAAAACCATTTTCAGCTTAAGAGTCATACCAAGACAGATGCCAGATTTTGTCTGTAGTCCATAGATTTTGGACTCCTTTCCTGGAACGTGGGAGAACAACAGCATGGACGCTTGGAATCCCAGCACGGTGGAGCTGGCAGGTCCAAGTGGACCACCTGCCCAAACCTATATGTGAGAAATAAACTTCTTTGTTCAAGGTAAAATATATCAAAATAAATATTAAAATAGTAATCCTAAAATAAAACAAATCCTATTGGCAGCATAATTCGTGGGAAGATAGTCTTAGCAGTTTCCGGAGTTGCCATCATGGTGAACCATTAATGAATCTGTGGGCTACATCTTTAAACGAAACCATTTCCCTCCACTGTAGTCCAATGTCACATGTCATCTGCCTGCTATGATAGCCTTCTCCATGGGCTCTCGGCTTCCACTGTTGACCCAGTAGTTTCTTCTTTACACAACAGCCAGAGGGACCTTTCCCCCTGTGCCCTAGCCCTGTCCCCCATACAGCTCACTGCCTCCTTCATGTCTCTGCTTGAAAGTGCTCTACTGGGGCTGCAGCGGTGGCCCAGCAGTGACAGCACTTGCCTGGCATGTGTGAGGACACAGGTTCAAACCCCAGCACCATGTACACAAAGAAGTGTCAGGGTAACGAAAGCCACATGAAAAACTAAATAAAATTGATTTTCTCTCTCTCTCTTAAAAAAAAAAAAAAAAAAGCACCTTCCTTATCCACACTCCGCCATCAAGCAGCAGCCCCTGTGACTCTGTCCCTACACCCCCACTTTATTTTTCTTGTAATCATTTTTCACCTTCTGCCGCATTAAAAAGTTGCCCCTCTGTATCCACAAATTCAACAACCTTGTGTTAAAAAATTTTTGAAAAAAAATTGCCCTGCGCTGAACAGGTGAGATGCTCCTCCTCGTCTTTGTTCTGGAATGATACAGAACAGCTGTTGTCGCGGGTGCATCGTGTCAGGTGCTGAGAGTGATCTGGAGCTGATTTAGTGAGCCAGGGCCCTGCGGAAGTTCTGTGCAAATATTCCCGGTTGAAGGGGCTGCGGCATCCCTGGGTTTTGGTACCTGCAGGGAACCCTGCAGCCAACCCCCCTTGGAAACGGAGGGAAAACCGTGCATCTGCTCTCTGTACGTTTACGCATTTGCTATCCTCTGCGATGTAAGTGCCACGAACGCAGATTTCTATCTATTTTCTTATTCTCCAACACACCCTCAGCTCCTGAAACAGCACCCGGAACGTGCTGGAAAGTACGGCCATGCGTTTGCTTAATAACAGAGTTACGTTCTAAGAGGCGCCTTGGAAGCAGTTTTGCTGTGTAAGAGCATCAGGGAGGGTCCCGGCCCAAATGAAAGCCTGCAGCATCCCTGCGAGATGCATCTCACCAGAGCACCCTGGCGTGCGGGGTCGCGGATAGCAAGAACGCCATGTGGCCGTGGCTGTATTTGTACTGCCTGTGGCTGCAGTAATCACAGCCCAGGTGACCCGAGACAACAGCAGGGATTTCATTCACGGTTCTCAGGGACATAAATCTGAAACGGAGTCCTCTACAGGGCCGTGCTCCTCTAGAGGTTCTAGGGGAGGCTCCTTGCTGGCCTCTGCCATCGTCTGGTAGCCCCGGGCATTCCTGTCTAGGAGCTGCCTGGCTCTGCTGTCTAATTACCTGTGCAGTCCCAAGGATCTCATCTAGAGCGTCTTAATGGAAATATTTTTTTTTTGAGAGAGAGAAAGAGAGAGTCAGTTTTATTTAGTTTCCCATCTGGCCTTTGTTCTCTGACACTCAGTTGTGTATGAGGTGCTGGGCTTTGAACCCAGGTCCTCACGCATGCCAAGCAAGGGCTCAAACCTCTGAGCCACTGCTCTGGCCCAATGTAAAAATTCTTAACTCAAAGATCCTTAATTTAATAATGTCTGAAAAGACCCTTTGTCAAAGAAGGTCATGCTCACACATTCCGGGGCTCAGGACGTGAACACATCTTTTCCTTTTTGGGGGGAGGGCATGGATTGAACCCAGGGGCACTTACCCACTGAGCCACATCCCCAGCCCTTCTTATGTTTTGAGTCAGGGCCTCACTAAGTTGCTAACACTGGTTCCGAACCTGTGATCCTCCTGCCTCAGCCTCCTGAGCTGCAGGGATCACAGGCCTTGCGCCACGGTGCCTGACAGTACACCTCTTTTCTACAGGGACACATTTTATGTCACTCCACAGAGTGACTGATGTGTCACTGTTACCGGTTTCACTGCTCATTTCCGCCACATTGCTAAGGTACAAGTCTCAGAACTTTGCACTGGGTGCATCTACTGTGTGTGAGAGTGAATACAAATTCACTTCTTCATTCATTGATTACCCACATCTGTGGGATCTTAACATGTGCCAGGTAGAGGGGAGGCTGAAGGAAAATGGACTCTGAACGTGGAGAGTGGAAGGGTTCACAGTGTGTAGATTCAGAAGCCAGCGCTGTTTCTTCGATTTTGATTGTTTTGTTGAACAATCTCCTTTACTGTTTAAAGCGTGCCAGAACCACTCCTATTTGTCATAGCTCAGCAACCGTGTGCACACCGGTGCACACACCCCTCCCGATAGTTCTGATATCCCAGAGGTGTGCGCTGTGGAAGAACAGGCATCCCCATGAAAGGGAAAGAGAAAGAAGCGAGCCATTGCCACTGGAGAGCCGGGGAGGCTCACGGGGAGGTGACAGTAGGACAACAGTCTGCTTGACACCTGTCGTGTACCTCCAGAGGTGGTCCTTCCCACGCAGCATCTCCTGTGATGCTCAGAATAAGCCCAAGGAAGGAGGTGATGTCTTCAATGCCGTTTCACATGTGGGAAGAGCGAGGCAGAGAGAGGTCACGCAGCTGGCGAGTCTGAGCGCAGAAGGAGGCTCTGAGCCCCTGTGGGTCCCTCCCGTTCCCCTTGTGCTGTAAGAGTTCCAGAGGACAGCAAGGGAGCTTTCTGGGAAGGGAAGAAGGGAATCTTCTCTTCTCGTCCCTCTCCCTCACCATCTGGTGCACTCAAAGACATCTTGGCGTCCCCAGCAGCCCGTGCCATGCCTGCTGTTTCTAGAAGCTGTGGGATGAATGAATAAATGAACAGGGGGCTGGAACGGTGGCTCAGCAGTTACTACACTTGCCTGGCATGAGCGAGGACATGGATTCGAAGCCCAGCATCACATACACAACAAGTGTTGGAGCAATAAAAGTCACACACACACACATACAAAAAAAAACCTAAATAAAATTGATTCTCTCTCTCAAACTAAAATAAAATAAAATAATAAACCAACAGGAGTTTGACCATCAGAAATCCAGGGCGGCCATTCCAGGTAAGGGAAACTAAACGTGCGAACTGCTGTGGTCAAGGAGCCCGTGGCCGGCTGGGGAGCAGGGTGCTGGTCCGGTGCTTGCTGAAGTCAGGAGTCTGTAAACAGACACTGCGGCTCCCGCCCTCAGCTCTTCATTTCCGCCTTCTTCCAGGAGCCTGGCCCTGCATTGGGGGCTGGAGGGCAGAACACAGTCCCACAGTCCCTGGTGAGGGACAGGAGCTGCCCGAGAGGCCTGCTTTGCTCCGTGGCTGGCTGCAGATGGAGGGGATGGCTCTGCTGTCACAGCAGCCCCCTGGTGGGGCTGAGGTAGCTCTGCTGCGTGGTTTAGGGTCCCTTCCGGAAGTTCCCCTCGGGATCCTTCACTACAGCCGTCCTAAGGATGAACTGGTGCTGCAAAACAATTACACGGCTCGTGTCACATGGGACTCCTGCTACTCAGCTGGTCTCCCTTAGTCAGAGGGACAATGTGACAATGTCTCACATTTTTACGGGTGACACAGCAATGCGAAGTCGACGCAGACATTTCTAGGCACTCTCAAGCGACTGGACCAGAGAAGCCAGTAACAAAGTCACATAAATAACTTTACCATCAGCGCTGCCCCACAGTGGGTGACAGCCGAGTGACCCAAGCCAGTCTTCTACATTGGGGATGCTGGAATGGGACCCAGAGCCCCGAGGAAGCAGAATTTGGGAGGAAGCTGATGTCATAAAGAAGCAGACACTTGGGAATAGGCAAATGCTTTGAGGCAATCGAAACCGAGGCAGGTCAGGAGAGAGGAGGGAGAAACAAGAAAGGCAAGAAACCAGTCCAAGAAAGGTGGCCCTCCCAGGTGACGTGGGGCACTAAACCACGATGGTGCTTGCTGACCTTCCTGATCTGGGGCAAGTGAGCAGCTGCTGCCACTGTTCCCATGGTCCTCCTGCTGGGTCGAGGTCATGTAAATGTGTCTCCTGGGGGTGGGGACTGCATGAGGTGGGCAGGCCTGCCTGGTTCCCTAGGAAACAGAATCTGTCAACTTGCCTATGAGCATTGCCTTGAGGAACAAGCCCAAGGAAGTTCTGCAGTGAACAGGGCTGGTTCTTCTGTCTCCAAGAGGCTGAAGCTGCAGAGCCTCTGCAAATCTAAACAGCTGGAAAGAAAGAGGATCAACAATTTAACTGATGGCTCCTTCCCAGCTCCCAGCATCCACAGGTGCAATATGCCCACAGGGCACCATGGAGAAACCGGAGTCCCTGTAAGTTCAGCCCAGTGCACACACGTGTGGAGAGACTCCTGATCAGCTGGCACCTCCTAAAGAAGTCCTTGGTCTGTGGCAGGGATAGTAGCAGCTGGATCTTTTCAACCAGGCAAAGGGAGTGAGCTGTCACTCGGGGTAGCCTGGTGGAGGAACAGGCAAGTAACCAAGCCCCGGGTGTGCAGAGGAAGCCAAATGGGCCTGGGTGACCTCTAAGCTGGTCTGGAGGAGGTGTCCCCTAAGCTGGTCTTGGAGAAAGAACTGATAAATGTCAGAGTAAAAGGGACAGAGAAGGGTACCCAGCTCACAAGTCCCTTCATGTGTGGAATTCCAGAGAAATGAAAGCATAGGGTCTGGACTTCAGCAGGTCTGAAAGCGGGGAGAAATGTTGAGAGGTGACACTGGAGAGCTAGTCATGAGTCAGGTCACAAGAGACCTTACCATGCTGTTGGGTTAGATATTCTTGACTGGAAGTATCAGAAGACCCTGGATCACCTAATTTAAACAATGAGGACATATCACAACTTTATGTGACAGAAAGTCTGGAGGGAGAGCTGGGCCTAGCCTCAGGCACGGTGTCAGGTTCCGTCCATCTCTCTGCTTTTACCATCCACCTAGTCACAAAATGGCTGCCACGGTTCCAGGCAACACATCCAGACACTGCAAAAATCCATCAGAAAATGTGCCTCACTCCAGACTTGGTACTGCGGAGAGGTGGCTGTACTCCCTTGGGTCTCTATTTAAAAGCAAAGAAATCCTTTCAGAAATCCCATATTGTAGTCACATGGCCACGAGGAACAGCAAAGGAGATTGGGAAATGTAGTAATTTCTCTACATTCCAAGTATTCTGCTAAATACTATGAAAAAGAAAGAGAATAAGTATTGGGGGACCGTCACCAACGTTTACCATAGCAAGTGATCAACAGTATCTACTGATCAGTCCTATACTAGCTGGGATTAATTATTTGTGCAATTGCTAATTAAATGTTTGTATTTCCAAATACCTTGTGAGCTTTTTTGAGAGTAGGGACCATGTCTGTCTTTAGGTACTCAATTACTAATCAAGTGACAGACTGAGAGAAAGAGCAAATTACTCTTATTTCAGAAGTCCCCCAAAGTAGCCCTGGATTGATGGTCTTTCCCTAGAAAATGCTCTGCCCTGATCTCCATTTTACAGGCTGCTGTCTTTATAACCAGCATCAATCAAAGGAAGACTTTGGTCTGGCAAAGATGAAGGACCAAGAGAGAGATAGAGTCTGTCATGAGATCTAGTGCCAATAAAATGTGCTATTAAATCCAAGGCCGGGAGATTGACCTATGAACCCCAGCACAGTCAGAGTCTGAGGACCCGATCCCCCACCTGCTCCTGTTCCTCTGGTTTGTCATTTTCCAGACGCTGACTTCCTGCTGACATTGGTGATGTCATGGGGAAATTTTTGACCATCGTTACATTTCTGCCTGGAGACCCAACAAGGCCAAAGAGGCTCTCAGAAGAGGGTGAGAAATAAAATCACAGAGTCCAGAAAACCAAGCCCGCAGAGTTCACATGTCAGAGAGCAGAACCCCTCTTCTGTGTCTCCTGGTGGCCTTGTAGAGGTAAGCAAAGGCCAGGCATCTTGAGCGTTTCCCAGGTGACAGGCTCTGTTCTTATGAGGAACTTCGCATAATTTACTGAGTTCAGTCTCACAACACAGACCATCTTATGAGGTGGATTCTGGCTGCGTCCCTATTTTACAGACGGGGATACTGAGGCAGGCAAGCTATGCTTACAGCCCAGGGTCACATAACCAGAGCGCTGCAGAGCTGGGATTCAAACCCACGCTTCCCATCCGATCGCTTTCATCACCCAAACGCTGCTTCCGTCAGTTTTCCAAATTCCTGGGGTTTTTGCTTGAAGATGTTTTTCACGGTCTGGGACAAAAAAATGTAGAGGTAAGATAAGTGAAGGGGATTTTTCACAAAGCTCCATTCACAGTCTCATCTTACTGACCAGGGACATCTCAAAGCCAGTTCTTAGAGAAAGAAAATTGCATTTCGTTCAAATGACCCTCGCTGTGCGGGCAGTTTGGAGCACACATTCGTCAAAACCTGTGAACAGCCCACTTCACACTGTGCCTTCATCTGCATCGTAATTGAACCTCATAATCGCATATTGAATTCGAGGGAGCGATAGGCATGCCGACGTTTTGGGGGTGAACTGTCCTGACCTCAGCAACTGGTCTTGAAATGCATTAGAAAGCCAGATGGATGGGTGAATGGAGAGAGGGAAATTGGGGAGACAGCGGATAACATCCGTGAAGCCGAGCCCGAATCGTAAAACCCAGGTAGTGGGTCTCCGTCTGTTTACAGTCTTTTCAATTTCTCTGTCTATTTGGAGAAAAACAATTTTAAATATGACACCAAGAAGGAAAAGAGACGTTGAAATTCTCTTAGGAAGGTGCTGGGAACTGGTTTTCTACCTCATTGATTGTGACAGACACATTTTTCTTCAGGATTCAAACCCAATGATGAAATCAAGGAGCCAGATGGGGTGGGTGACATTTACCGGCTGTGGTTTGGGTGTAGTTTGATTGTGGCCCCCAAGGGTTTATGCACTGGTAGCTGGGCCTCTAGTGCAGCAGTGCTGAGGTGGTGGGACCTTTAAAGGCAGGGATTAATGGGAATTAATCCCCATGAATGGATTACTGCTTGTCTCTCAAGAATGGGGTTAGAGGGGCTGGAGCGGTGGCTCAGTGGTTATGGTGCTTGCCTGACAGGTGCAAGGACCCGAGTTCGAACCTCAGCACCACGTACACAGGGAAGAGTCAGGGCAACAGAGGCTACATGAAAAACCAAGTAAAATTGATTCTCTCTCTCTCTCTCCTCTCTCACTGTCCTTCTCTCTTAAAAAAAAATAATAATAATGGGGTTAGAAGGTGGCCAGTGGTGGTGTGGTGCACACCACTGCAGCTTGGGAGACTGAGACAGGAGGATCGTGAGTTTAAAGCCAGCCTCACAACTTAATGAGGCCCTAAGTAACAAAGTGAGACCCTGTCTCAAAATAAAAAATAAGAAAGGACTGGGAATGTGTCTCAGTAGACAAGTACCCCTGGAGATTGAACCCCAGAACAACAACAACAACAAAAAAAAAAATAGAATGGGTCAGATGTGGTAGGAGAGGATTGTTGAGGTGTGAACTTCACTCCATTTCATCAGCTGCCCTAGAGTGATCTTGTGACTATTTGCATAAGTTCCTTCAGGAAGGGCTGCTAGGGTGTGCTTTTTTAAGTTTGCTAATTGTCGTGCAAAAGAAGATCAGGGTGGTTGGAACGTGCTAACCACAGGCTGTTCCCTAGTTGTCTGTCTGTACTGGAAATCTGCAAAACCCCTGGCAACTTCCTGGGATTACTATTGGTTCCTTGGCTGTCTCCCCTCCCTATAAAAACCCGTGTGCCTTGGTAATAAACGGATTTTGAGCTGCCACCAACGCCGTCCTTACTGACTCATTTCCCTGGCCGGGCAGAGGGGGCTCCCACCGAAGGGAGTCCAGGGAGAGCCCAGTGGCCGCACTCACATTCCTGCTCTGCTCCAGGGGAGGGTTCAGCTGGTCCGAGCCATCCCGCCTGCCCTCGGGGACGCCCGAGGTGCGACAGAGGATTACTTCCCTTGGGAAGAGATTGCTGTAAAAGGAGCAAGCCTGCATCTGCCCAGTCTCTTGCTTCCTGGGCTGGGTGACTCTCTCCCTCTTCTGCTGTTCTTCCAGCTTGTGATGCCATCTGCCATCAGTTTCTCACCAGAGTTGAGCAGATATGGTAACCATACCCTTAGACTTACGGAGCCGTGAGCTAAATAAACCTCTTCAGGCTGGAGCAGTGGCTCAGCACTTGCCCTGCATGCGTGAGTACACAGGTTCAAACCCCAGCACCACGTACACAACTAAGTGTCAGTCACATGAAAACCAAATAAAATTGATTCTCTTTTGCTCTCTCTCTCTCTTGTCACTGTCCTTCTCTCTTTAAAGAAAAAAATAAAAGTTCAAAAAAAACCTCTTTTCCTTATACATTTCTCAGCACAAAACACACTAAGATGGTGCCTTTGCCCACTCAGAATAGCAAGATGCTCGCAGTGCGTGAGTATGCAGGCCAGCACACTGGAGGGGTGAAGGAGACTGTGGCATTCTCCCCTGCCCCAGGGTGTTCTTATTTACATAGCTGAATTCCAACATGGTCACTTGCCACGTCAGGACGTCTTGGTAAATGATGAACTGCATACGTGACGTGGTCCTGTAAGGTGGGATCACCTGGTGCCATCAAAGCTGTCTCAGTTTGTAGAAGTACACTCTCTGAAATGAACCCAGGTTTCAGTCCCCAGCATCATATTCGCACAAAATAAGTAAATAAATAAATCAGCCTCTGAGGTAGTTCCCCAGCAGACAGCAGGAAGCCACTCTTTTGGGGTGATTGGCTCTGGGTGTAGTGGGCCACATGGGCAGCAGCAGCCCCAGCCCCAGCCGGGCCTTCGGAAGACTGGGACCCTTCCTCAGATTTCCTGAGCATCCTGGCCCAGCCCTGGAGCAGAGCTGACCCTGGACTGGCATTGAAGCCCTGGCCCACCTCTTGCAGGGCTTCTACTGAGATAAATGGGAGGCAGGAGGGAGGGGCAGCCTCGGGCCAGGCTTCACGCAGCATCCGCACTGGACTTCCGCAGAGACGCACTGAGGCTGTGGAAACTCAGAGGTGGCAGAAAGTTGCAACGTTCGGATGGAATCAGGAACAGGGTGAGGCTGGGGGCGTCGCTCAGTGGTAGAGCGCACATCTAGCATGGTCAGGGGCCTGGGTTTGTCCCCACACCATGAAGATGAAGAGCAGGTCTCCCAGAGTCCTCTGACCTGGAACAGGTGCCTGGGGTGGAGGAAAAGTCCCCCCTTTTGGGGACTTGGAATGTCTCTATGGGCATCCAAGTCTCCACCATTCGCAGTTTTTCCGTGAGGATCAGAGAAGCCTCAGCCCCAATTTTGTTTGGCTTTGTTGTTATGGGGTTTTTTTATTTTTATTTTGTAATTAGGGATTGAACCCAGAGGTGCTTAACCACTGAGCCAAATCCCCAACCCCTTTTAATTTTTTATTTTGGGACAGGGTCTCACCAAGTTGCTGAGGCTGGCTTTGAGCTTGCGATCCTCCTGCCTCAGCCTCAAGAGCTGCTGCGATGACAGGTGGGCACCACCACACCCAACCTCAGCCCCAGTTCGAACTGTAATGCTCGCAACCTGGTGATCTGGACCTCCGACGCCTTCCAGAAGAAATGAAAACAGAGCACATGGAAACGGATGCAAATTGTTAGTTTGTTAATTGTTAATCTGGGCTACAGATATTCCTTAGCACAGATGGGAATGTGTCCCGATAACCCCACTGGTTTAGCCAGCTATTTCACTGCTATGACTTAAAGGTCCAACAAGAACAATTTTAGGAAGAAAAGTTTATGGCTTTAGAGGTCTCAGTCCACAGACATCAGGCTCCAGGTGAGGCAGGACATCATGGTGGAAGGGTGTGGTGGAGGGAAAGTGGCTCCGTGCATTGCAATCAGGAAGCAGAGAGACCCCACTCCCCAGATACAAAATATATGCCCCCAAAGCAGCCCCCAAGGACCACCTCCTCCAGCCACACCCCACCTGCCTCAGTGACCACCCAGCTCATCCCTATCGGGGGACGTATGCACTGATTGGATCAACGCTGGTATAATCCAATCATGTCACCTCTGTGCCCTCCTGCAATGTCTCACACATGAGCTTTTGGAGGACACCTCCCATCCAAACCATAACACCCATCTTAAATTGAAAATACCATAAGCTGTGGATCCAAACGCTCTGGTGTACATGTATACAATGGAGCTCTACTCAGCCATTAGAAGCAGTGATATTGTAGCCTTTGAAGGTAAATGGATGGCAATGGAAGAAATCATGCTGAGCAAAGTTGGCCAGACCCACAGAGTCAAGGGTCAGATCTTTTCCCTCATTTTTGGAGGCTGGAACTAAACCCAGGCTTGGGTGAAAGGTGGTCAGACTCATGTATTGGACCCAGCAAGGGCGTAGCAACACATAATCTAGGGCAACCGTAGATAAGTGGTGGGGGAGATGGGAGAGGGAGGGAGCATAGGGAGGGCTCTAGGGAGACTATCAACATTGGAGCAAGGCTATTTACCCCACGGAGAAGTCCGGCAACATGTACGCAGTCACGGACTCGGGAAAATTCACGATCTTATGCATATGTGTGGACATTTATACTTAATATAGGGGCAAAATATATGGGTATGGGTGGTGTGGGGCTAACTATGGTTTAGAATCAAATGCATATCATATTATTTCTTTACATGCATTCATGATTGTACAATAACTCAACTCCTTAATAAAAAAAATATTAAATTTTTTTAATACCATAAGCTGCAAGTCCATTCAGCACACCTAACCTCCCACACACAGGCGCGTGGCTTAACCTACCTTCAAAACGCTCAGCAGTGTGCTGGCCTTCAGCTGGGCGGAGTCCTACGCTATAATCAAGCACTGACTGCGGCGCGTGGCTCACTGAACCTGCTCTACACACTGTAGAGCCCCAGTGCTCCCCCCACGGTCATGTGGCGGAATGGGAGCGCTGCTCACTCCCCAGCGTGGTGAAAGAGGATCAGGCCACCCAGAGAAGCCCAGGAAAAGATCGGCTCTCGAAACTCCGAGCCTGGTTTCCACCGAACGCATCGCTCCTGCCCCGTCACACTGTTGACAAATGTAAGTTGGACCGTTGTTCATCTGGGGACTGTCCAAACAGGCAGTCACATCGGGAGGACTTGTCGTTTATGTCAGTTCAAGCACAGGCCCATGGTGGAAAGAGCAGGCGAAAGATAAAAGGGAGAGAGACTGCGATCCTTCCTCTTCCTTCCTCTTCCTTCCTCTTCCTTCCTTCCTTTCTTTTTTTTTTAAAGAGACAGAGGGACAGTGAGAGAGAGAATCTATTTTATTTAGTTTTACATGTGGCCTTCATTGCTCTGACACTTCGTTGTGTATGTGGTGCTGGGGTTTGAACCCGTGTCCTCACGCATGCCAGGCAGGCACCATAACCACTGAGCCACCCATCCCCCTCCTTTCTCTTTCTAAGGTTGTCTCAGGTGTTGGTCACATAAAGGAAAACGGACGAACACAGTTCCAGATTTCTATTTACCTTCACTGTGGCCCCAAGGGCTCAACAAGAGCAATGCAGTGATGGTCCCAGCCGTGGGAGCAAGCGGGCTAGGTGCTCCTGAGAGACAGCGCCAGGGTGCACTTTCTACGAAGCTTAGGGGGTCATTTCAAGGGCACCTTTGACAACACGGGGCTTTTACCAACCTTGCCAGCTCTGAGCCTCCCTCCACCCCACCGCACACCGGAAGGCACAGGCAGAACCCACAGGTCTCTCTCTTGCTCTGGAAGCTTCAGTTTCCTCCGAGTGAGCCAGTGTCCACCCTCTCGTTGGAGAAGAACGTCCTCTGGCCGCCTGAACCCATCACGAGTGTAGACGGCTTTCCCAACCCTCCCATGCTGATCACCTGTGGTCCTGGGCTTCTGGCTCCCAAAGCCCGTGTGCAGCAGCGTAGGCTCGAGCAAGATGCCCCTCACTGCCACACTGCCAGCTCCTCCCCGGCCGTATCCAGCTGCCCTGAGCCTGAGCCTGAGCCTGAGCACCTGAGTTGTCCCTCATGCTCTGGCCACCAGCTTCACGAATGCCAAGCTGCGTTTATGCCCTTCGTAGCTGAACACAGCTGAGGGAGCATGGTGAGGACAGCAGGAATGAACCTGGCTGTCCTTTTAGAGCCCTCTCCAAAGGTCAGCCTTTCTTTGCAGCAGTCAGTGGCCCATGACACACTGTGTACAAAAAAGGGATAGATTAGCAGCCGTACCCTTGCATCAGGACGGTGTTGAACACATAATCTTACCTCCTTTTTGGGCAAAGCCACCTGGGGTTTGATTTGATATGTTTCATTTCCGACCCTGTGTAACGGACTGCTCCAATGCCAGCCTCCTTTAGGAGGCAATGTTAGTCAGTTTGCTGTTACTATAACAAAACACCTGAGAATAATCAGCTTATAAAGTCAAAAGGATAATTTCAGCTCACAGTTTTGAGCCTTTAGTTCATGGTCAGTGGCCCTGTTTTTGAGCTTGTGGTGAGGCAGCACATCATGATAAAAAAATCATTTTCCTGATGGCCAGGGAGCCAAAGAGAGCAGGAAGAAGGAGATGTCCCAGTGTCACCGTGGAGGACTTCGCCCCAGTGACTGAAAGGCTTCCCACTAGGCCCCCACCTCTTAATTGTTCCACCACTTTCCAGTGTGCCACAGGCTGGAGACGAAATCTTTAACACACAGGCCTGGGGGACACCTGCCCAAACCCCGCAGAGGCCTTGAATGGTCCCACCCTGTCACTCATCTGACAGCCAAGCTGCACCAGACCCGGCATGAAACGGGTGCGGGGAAAAAACAACCGCGTAGAGGAACAGGAAAGGTCGCGTCTGTGCGAATCCAGAGCCTTTCAACAGAACCACCCTGTCCCACTGTGCGCCTCCTGCTCATCTGACAACGAGTGTTGCAGAGAATCCGCTCAACATTCACAGATGCAGCAACGGCCGATGGGCTCCCTGCCACGGCGGGGACTGTTCTGGACACTTAGGACCCCCCTGTGGACACAGCAGACCTCAGCTCCTTAACGATGGGCGGGGATGTGCAGCTCGTTGTCCACATTCAGACGTGGAGAGGGCGACAACTGTGTGCGCAGGGGCCCAAGAGCCCGCCGGTAGGGGGCGCGGGCCGGTGGGTGCTTGCGCAGCGGAAGGAGCGCGTGTGTTGGAGTTGAGCAGCTCACCAGCTCAGCAGCGTACTAACTGGGTGTCAAGAGCTAGCCTCCCTTTTATTTTATTTTATTTTTGGTTATTCTTAATTCACACATCTTCGTGCAACCTCTTCAGGAGAGGAGCTTTCTGTTCTCTGCCTTTGATGCTGGGATACGCCTAGAAACTGATAAATATAGATATATTTCATAGGCGGGATTGAACCCAGGTGTGCTAACCACTGAGCCACATCTCAGCCCTTTTTATTTTTTTACTTTGAGACAGGGTCTCACTAAGTTACTTAGGGCCTCGCTGAGTTGCTGAGGCTGCTTTGAACTTGCCATCCTCCTGCCTCGGCCTCCCAAGTCACTGGGATTACAGACTTGTGCCACTGCACCCAGGTTCAGGTTTCCATCCCTTCTTTTCAGACTTCAGCTTCCCTCCTAATAAGGATTAAGTGAAGGACTACTGTTGGGAAAACGTCCATCCTCACACTTGGCACACAGTAGGAGCTTGACAAATATTAACCTGGTCCTTCCCACCCCAACCTTGTAGATTTACTAGATTTTGAGGCTACTCTTCAGTATCTACAGCATTTTACTTGGATTTGCAAAAAGACTTGCAGTGGCTAAATAGTTACAGGAGTTTCCACTGTAGGGAAAGGGATAGGACACTATCCTCAGCACTTTTGCTATAAGTGCTAAGTAGTTTTAATGTTCATTGTGACTCATAATCCTCACATTTCCTCAGAAGCAAGTCATAGTTTTAGTTTTTTTTTTTTTTTTTAAAGAGAAAGGGACAATGAGAGAGCGAGAGCGATTTTATTTATTTTTTCATCTGGTTTCATGGCTCCAACACTTTGTTGTGCACGTGGTGCTGGGGCTCAAACCTGGGTCCTCATGCATGCCAGGCAGGCGCCGAAACCGCTGAGCCACCGCTCCAGCCCAAGTCATGACTTTATTGACCCACTGCAGAGATAGGGAGATAAGGCCTGGATCAAGATTGGCATGTTCTCTGTGAAGGGCAGACAGTGAATATTTCAGGACTTGTGGGTCACAAAAACAAATGGGCTCCGCTGGGTTCCAATAAAACTTTCTTTATAAAAACAGGCCCCCTGGATTTAAGCCATGGGCCATAATTGCCTACAGATGTCACACCCAGCTCATGGAGCTGGTGAAGGGAAAGAGCTCTGATCTGCACTTTGTGCTGCCCTGCTCTTGCTAAGCTTGCCCGCATTTCTGTGTTTCTTGGGGACTGTTCCGTGTCACAGCAAGCAAAGCCGCTTCACCCTTCTTAACGACTGCAGAGCAAATCTCGTGCACGTGGTCATTTATTTAAGTGGCCCCCTCCTGATGTGTCCTGGGGTCACTTGTGATGATTTGCTATCACAAATAATCCTGCAGCAAATGCATGCCATGTTGCACGTGTGAGATGACCCATTTTCAGAATAGGTTTCTAGGGTCAGGTGCAGTGGTGCACACCTGTGATCCCTGTAGCTCGGGAGGCTGAGGCAGGAGGATGGCAAGTTCAAAGCAGCCTCAGCAACTCAGTGAGGCCCTAGGTAACTTAGTGAGACCCTGTCTCAAAGTAAAAAATAAAAAGGGGTGGGGATGTGGCTCAGTGGTTAGCACACCTGGGTTCAATCCCATATATACATATATATATGTTTCTAGGAGTATCCCAGCATCAAAGGCAGAGAACAGAAAGCTCCTCTCCTGAAGAGGTTGCATGACGATGTGTGAATTAAGAACTGTAGCACCTTCCACCATCCCATGCATGGTCCTCCATGCTGGTGAACACGCGGCTAATCTCCAAATCGAGGCACCCGTGGGAGTTCGGGAATGAACTGGCATGTTGCGAGGTTACCATCTTGCCTTCTTGAGCTCTGAATCGTTTCTTCACACCTACCCCTCTAAAGCAGAAACCTGAACTCAGAGCTTGCCGGAAGCAGAGTCTTCATTAGCATTGATGGAGCCCTTCAGCAGGTATTTATTAAGCACTCGGAAGAAGTCATCGCTGGGCTACGGTGATAAACGGGTGGCAAGGTCTGTTGTCCCAAGGAGGCTATGTGTTCTTAGGACGCGGAGATAAGCGAATAGTCATTACAGAGCAATGCGATAAGGTTTATGATTTGGAACTATGGCCACCTGGAAACTCCCAGAAGGGAATTCAGAGAAGGGAGTGGGAGCTCATAGAAGGCCTCCTAGAGAGAATGGAGTGTACCCCGAGATTTGAAGGCATGCAGCTAAATATGTAAATCTGGACTGGCACCTTTTAGCTGCTACTAAGAGACACCAGAAAAACAGCAAGGACTGGTGTGCTTGGTGGCATGATCACTAGGGAGCGAGAATTTTTCTATCTTTCTGTGTTGTAATCAGCAGAGGGTTTTCATCCTCAAAGATGCCTCATAGTACATAGTGGCTCCTGGAGTTCCAACCATCGTATCCACACCCCAAGTTAGAAGCAACAATTGGGAGAAAACAAGAGAGCCGTGCCAGCCGTCTGCCCCATTTCTAAAGAGCTTTCCTGCAAGTTCCACTGACCTGAACATAGTCATATGGGCACATTCGGGTACAGAGCAGAAAGAGAACATGGGCTACGTGGAGCCCAGCTGGGCGACTGTGGGATCCGGTCGAACGAAGGTGGTTAATACTTAAGAAGTATCTGCGCCAATGCAGAGAAATGGCAGGGGGCTGAATATGTTTAACCTGATAAAACTTCCAAATAACAAAGTAATTTGCTACTTCCTCCTTCCCAACACACAAAAAGAAGGAAGTGGGAGAGGGTGCTGAGGCCTCCCGCCACTGGATTCTTGCCCTGCGGAATGGATAACCCACTACCCACGCGGCCAAGATGGTCTGACAGTCTGCTCGTCCCTCCTGGGTGGAAGCAGGGGGTGAGGAAGACCCTCCTGGAGCGCCAAGGGGACGGAAGTGGCCCAAGCTGCCCTTCCCAGCGTGGCTCCCTCAAGCCTCCCATTCCTTCGGTGGGGACTAAGAGTGCAGGGAGCCCTAGGAGGCGGACCTTCGGCCTCAGCGGTCACCCAGGTCTTCTCTCCCTCTCTCTCCTCCTCCCTCTGCTCTGGGCCTTGTCCTAACTGATGGCCTTGGATGGGAAAAGTGCATAGGATTTGTCCTTGAGACCATCTCCTTCCCAGCGACACCTTAGCATGGTTAGCAGTGCCCTTTCCTGCCACCTCAAGTAACGCAGCGTACTAGTCGGCTTCTCGTGCCGCGAACAAGACTCGACGAGAGCACCTTAGAGGAGGAAAAGTTCACTTTGGCTGACAGCTGCAGAGGTCCAGTCCCCGGCTGGCTGCCTCTGGGCCAGAGGTGAGGCAAAGGAGAAATGCTGAGTTCACATCAGCCAGGAAGCAAAGGGGGAGGGAGGAGGCCGGGACAAGGCCTAACCCCAAAGGCACTCCCCAGTGACCTGTCCTCCAGTCACACCCTACCTGCCCACAGTGGCCACCCAGTAACCCATTCCAGTTATCAGCCCACTGATTAGGTTGCAGCTCTCATGATCCCACCTTTTCACCTCTGCACCCTTCCCTCGTCCACACAGGAGATTTCAGGGGACACCTGGTGCCCAAGCAATGAGGCGTGAGATATATTTTCTGTCCACGTATCTTGACCAACACCAATAATTTTCTGTTTTTTTTTTTAAAAAAAGAGGGGACAGTGAGAAAGAGAGAAACAATTTCTACTTAGTTTTTCACATGACTTTCATTCCTCGACACTTCGTTGTGTATGAGGTGCTGGGATTGGAACTCAAGTACTCACACATGCCAGGCAAGTGCCATAACTGCCAAGCCACCACTCCAGCCCCAACTTTCTTTTTTTTTTTTTTTTTTTTTTTAATAAAGAAAGAGGGACAGTGAGAGAGACAGAGAAAGGGAGAAACAACTTTATTTAGTTTTTCACATGGCCTTAGTTGCTCTAACACTTAGTTGTGTACGTGGTGCTGGGGTTTGAACCCGGGTCCTTGCGCTTGCCAGGCAAGCGCCGAAACCACTGAGCCACCGCTCCAGCCCCCCAGCCCCAACTTTCTAAGTTTTAGTTTTACATGCAATAAATCTCCACCTAATGTGAATATTTCCATGATCTTTCTTTTTCATTTCTTTCTTTCTTTTTTTTTAAAGAGAGAGGGACAGTGAGAGAGAGAGAGAGAGAATCAATTTTATTGAGTTTTTCACATGGCTTTTGGTTGCTCCGACACTTAGTTGTGTACGTGGTGCTGGGATTCGAACCCGCATCCTTACGCACGCCAAGCAAGCACCGTAACCACCGAGCCACCGCTGTAGCCCTCTGTGATCTTTCTGAGATGCATGTGAAATCATTACAAAATGGTGGGCATCGGAAAGGGAGGGGAGGCAGTGATTCCTGTGGGTTGAGGATGATTCTTCAAAGCCCTCTCCGCCTTCCAAGAAATGGATTTAAAAGCGATTTGAGGGGGCACAATTATAAGTTGAGGGTGAGGATGAAGAAGGAGTCAAGGATGAATTTGGGCCTCTAATTTAGGCAACTGGGTGGATATTTTAATCCCCAGAACTGGAACTCTTCTCTCTTCTTCGTTTTTTTCCCCTTCCTTCCTTCCTCCCTCCCTCCCTTTCTTTCTTTCTTTCTTTTTTCTTTCTTTCTTTCTTACAGGGTCTCTCCATGTGGCCCAGGCTGGTCTCAAATCCCTGGGCTTAAATGATCCTTGGGTGTCAGCCTCTCAAGGAGCTGGAACTCTATCTAGCACAGGGTAGATGCTAAGTAAATGCTTCTATATTAAGAAAAATAAATCTTAATTCCAAGCCAGTCAAGTTTCCTCTGACTTCCTTCTCTCTGTCCTGTTTTGATCATTTTCCAGGTCATTCAGCCTGAGACTCACACCCACTCATCTTTCCTTTAGGAACTGTATGAGGATTCTCCAGAGAATTGGAACTGGGAGGGAGGCAGAGTGTGAGTCAGCTTCTCATCGTCAGGACCAAAATACCAGTCAGAGTGAGTTAGAGGAGGGAAATTTTATTTGGCTCATGGTTCAAGAGGCTTTGTCCAGAGTTGACCAAGTCCTTAGAGCCGGGTCTGAGGTGAGGCAGGACATCATGGAAGAAGGGTGTGGTGGAGGAGGGCTGCTCCACTTGCAGCAGCCAGGAAGCAGAGAGAGGGAAGGGGCCCCAGGGCAGATGAACCCTTCCGGGGCACACCCCCAGTGATCCGCTTCCTCCCGCCCTCACCATCTGCCTACAGTTACCACCCAGTCCATCCAAGCCAGGAGGGATTGAGAGATCACAGCTCTCAAAATCCAGGATTTCAGCTCCGAACATTCCTGCCTTCGCACAGGAGATTTGGGGGGAACGTTTCACATCCAAATCATAGCATTCTGCCCCCGACCTACCAAAGGTCATGTCTGTCTCACAATGCAAACTGCACTGAGTCCATCTCCAAGAGTCCCGTAGTCGTCACAGCTCCAGCACTGCCCGAAAGTCCAAGTCTAAAGTCTCACTTGAGACCCAAGGCAAACTCTTGGCTGTGAGCCCCTGTAAAGATTTTTTTTTTAAAAAAAGCAAGTTACATAGATCTAACATACCATGGCACAGAGGACATGCTCCATTCCAAAAGGGGTGGATAGATGCATAGAAAAAAGGGATGGGACCAAAACAAGACCAAAACCAGCCAAGCAAGCAGGTTCCATAACTCTGCCTGCAGCATGGAGGACACATGTTGGTGAGATGTTCTGTCCACAGGGCTTGGAGAGGTCTGCCACTTTGACCCTGCCTTTTGTGCCCTGGCTCTCTGCATCAGCAGCTTTCCTCAGGGGACAGCCCACATTACTGACACCTCTTAATTCCTGGGGTCTCCATTCTAGCCTCAGCTTCACAGCTTTACTCAAAGCTTTTGCAGGGGCAGCTTGCAGGGACTCCAACCCTGTTACGCTTTTCCTGGCCTCCCAGGCCTTCCTCTGGAAATTCACTGGAAACCTCCGTGACCCATTAACTCCAGCACCCTATGAAACAGCACCATAAGGACAGCACCAAGGTCTGCACCAGCTCATTCCAGGGGACCCTGGAATCATGACTGTGGTTGCTTCTGTGTGCCTGGGTGGCTGAACATGATGAAATGATTTCCTAGGCACCCCCCTGTGTATGCAGGGTGCTCCCACAATCTTTTCTCAAAGTAATTTTTCCTTTTGTACCTGGATCCTTCGTTGGGTATGATTTTTCAAATACCTGAGAAGCCCTCAAGCCATCTTTCCTTGTGTGTCTATGCAAAGTACTTAGCATCTCTTCAGTGTCTGTAATCTCTTCCTTGGCCCCAGTCCTATGCACTTTTCTGGTCAAACTGCAAACTTTTAAAATCCTTCAGATGTGCTTTCTCCTCATTTTTACAGTAAACCTGCTTAAAAGTTGCCAGAAAAATCCATGTCACTGACTAAATGTGCTGCCCCGAAATTTCCACCATCAGATTCAGCCTCACCCAAAGTTGCAGGACATTGGTAAAATGCAGACAAGCTCTTTGCCAGAACATAACATGAATGGCCTCCAATCCAATTATAAATATAGTCCTTATTTCCCTGTGAAATCTCATGAGCACAGCCTGCATTCCTATTGGCATTCTGGACTAAGCTCCCAACAGATTTGCCCATAATAGGCTTCTCCATGCTTCATATCCAAAATTTTCAATACTCCTTCCACAAACCAAATTCCAAAGGCTTCTGAACCACATGGTTCGGTTACTCACAGCAACACACCCACTTTTTTTTTGTACCTGGGATTCAATCCAGGGGCCTTTCTTTAACCACTAAGCCACATCCTCAGCCCTTTTTTTTTTTTTTTATTGTGAGACAGGGTATCACTAAGTTGTTTAGGGCCTTGCTAAGTTGCTGAGGCTGGCTTTGAACTTGCAGTTCTCCTGCCTCAGCCTCCCAAGTTGTTGGGATTACAGGAATGTGCCACCACACCTGGCTTAACAACCTCACTTTTTTTTTTCAACATAGTCTTACATATTGAAGGGAAAATTGTTGCTACACATTCATGAACACATGGACGTTGATAAAGTAAGTTAAGGTTGAACCTAGTCCATGGTTTCCCCCTTTTGACCACTCCCTGCTCCCATGTTTCCCCTACTTTACCTCCATGTTAGTTGGACTTCTCATGGGAGTTGAGGGTTCCCAGCTGCATTAATAACCCCCCTACTCCCTCCCTCCATCTTCATTGATAACCCCTGATCCCTCCCTCCCCTCTCTGCCTCTCTCCCTTCTCCCCTTTCTTTCTTAGTTATGGTTCCCCCTGCTAATGTAAAAATTCACCTATGTTGAATTTATTATTGCGCTTACCTAGCTTTCGATCTGTCTTAGATTGTACTCTAGCTTCCACATATGAAAGAAAACATTCAGCCCTTAAGTCTCTGAGCTTGGAATATTTCACTCAGCAAAAGTTTTTCCATCTCCATCCATTTGGCTGCAAATGCAATGGTATCATTCTCTCTAATAGCAGAGTAGAACTCCATTGTATATATGTACCACAGTTTTCTTAATCCACTCGTCCAGTGAGGGGCATCTGGGTTGGTTCCATGGTTTAGCTATAGTAAATTGAACTGCTGTAAACATTGATGTAGCTGTGTCTCTGTAGTACCCCGATTCTAGCTCTTTTGAAAACCCCACTTCTTGATACCAATTTCTGGGCTAGTTTCTCATTGCTGTAACCAAAACACCTGACAAGGACAACTTAGCGGAGGAAAAGTTTAGTTTGGCTCATGGTTTCAGAGGTTTAGTACTTGGTCTGCTGAGTTCATTGCTCTGGGCCCGAGGCGAGGCAGAACATCTTGGCAGGAGGGCATGGTGGAGGAGGGCTCCTCCATTCATGGCAGCCAGGTACCAAGGGAAGGAAGGGGCTGCAGGGAAGATGCACCCTTCCAGGGCACGCCCCCAGAGACCCACCTGCTCCAGCCACGCCCCCAGAGACCCACCTCCTCCAGCCACGCCCCAGAGACCCACCTCCTCCAGCCACGCCCCCAGAGAGAGACCCACCTCCTCCAGCCACGCTCCAATGCCTACAGTAACCACCCTGTCAGTCTTTCAAACTGAGATGGGCTGATGAGGTTACAACTCTCCCAATCCAATCATTTCACTTCTGAACATTCCCGCTCAACACGGGAGATTTTGGGAGACACTGTATGTCCAAAACATAACAGCAGGTAGGCAGGCAGATAGATGATAGATGGATGATTGGTAGATGATAGAGATGATAGGTAGATATAGATGAGAGAGAGAGAGAGAGAGAGAGATGATAGATAGACAGATTTATTATAAGGAATTGGCTCACACAATTCTGGAGTCTGAGAAAGCCCCAGTTATGTAGCCAACAAGTTGGAGACCCAGGACAGCTGAAGGTGGAGCTGGAGTCTCATTCTGAGTGCCAAAGACATAATGTAGGACAGCCAATGGCATACAGATGGCCCCCAACTGATGATGGCTTCACATTCAATTTTTCCACTTCAAAACAGTGCAAAACCCATACACAAGCAGTGTAAACTGCCTTGGGATTGGGCATCTGGACCTTTCTCTGGGCTATTCATGTATGGTATCATATTCTCTTATGCAGTTGGGCAGTGTCTGCAAGCTGAGCTCCCAGTCAGCTACTGAATCAGTAAGGGACACCTGAGACTCTCCTGCGTGCCATGTGGCTAGGCGAGGGTGCTCAGTGGGCGTGGTGTGCTGACGTCTTTTCAACTCGGGCCTTCAACTTGCAGTGGGTTTATGGTGATGTGACTCCGCCAGGAGTTAGGAGTTGCTTCAACTCTTTTCTGAAAGCCTGGCTTAAGACCTAAAAAAATGCCAATCACTCTGAGTCCAAAGGCTAGAAAAGACATGTCCCAGTCCACAGGCTGGCAGTCACCAGGAGTTTCCTCTTCTTAAGCCTTTTTTGTTCTATTCAGGTCTTCTATTGATGGGTGAGGCCCATCCACATTAGGAAGGGCCACCTACTTCACTTAGGTCATAATCAAACTGGATTGATTCTATCCAGAAACACCTTGCCGGGCAGTCCCATCATGTTTGACCAAATATCTGGGCACCTTGTGGCCCAGTCAAGTTGATACATAAATTTAACTGTCACAAGTCCTTCCACTGGCCTTGCTCTCTGTATAATCAGGATCCTGGCAGAAAAGAGAGACACACCCAAGAGGTGATTCTTGCAGGGAATTTCATGATGGGAATGTTTGGAAAGGTGGGGGCAGGATGGAGGTAACCTCAGGTTAAAGGATAGTGAAGTCCCCAAGAACCCACAATAGAAGGAAGTGTCATGATGTCCAGGCCAGCGGGAGCAAGCAGAGGGGATACACCTAGTGCCAATCAAAGCACATGACATAGCAACTTCTTTGAAAGTTCTACTGAGATACAGCATGCATGTTACACAGTTTACTGACTGGCTTCTTTCTCTTAGCATATTATTTCCAAGTTTCATCCATGACAACTCAGGTGCTATCATTTTATAGAGATATCAAAGGCACAGGGAAGCTGGGTGGCACTGAGCAAGGACACCCAGGTGGTGTAGACCATTATGCTGCCCTACCTCAGCACCACAGAGCTCAAGCCCAGCTCTTCACCCACTCTGGAGGGGCTGCCATATTAACGTCCCCACTGGGTTTCAAATTCCCGTCACCAGCTCCTCCCAACTCACTGGCCAATTAACATCCACTCAGGACTCAGGGTCATCTGGCCTTTTCACCTGTCCCTTGCACCTCTTCTTCCTTCTCCTGGTGACAGGACTCTGGCTTCCTTTGCAGGAACATCTTCTACCCTCCTTTCTTCCCAAACACCTCCGGTGGGGAACTTTCCATGGCAACTGCTGCAGGAATACGCATGTGACCAGGTCTGACCAACGAGTGGCCAGAATCCCCAGACACGTGATTGGCTGAGGGTCAACAAGGTAACCTGACCCAAGCAGAGGAGACTGGAAGTGGAAGGGGTTTTAGCTGAGGATCCTGGGAAGTCAAGCTTTCCCTCTCTGCAGAAGCTAAAAGAGACCTCACCCTTCCTATGGGTGGAGGGGAGACAGGAGGTCACCTATGGAGGTGCTATGGCCAGTTGCTGCTCTATGTGAGAGCCATGGGGAGATACTGTGAACCTAATATCAGCTCTATAGGATCGGGGTGGAGAGGAGAGAGAGAGAAACCAAAGTTCCATTTGAGATCCCGGATCAAGCCATACCTAGAGAGGGAAGTTCCAATCCAGAGATCTCTTCATTTAGCAGAACAATAATTTCCTATTAGAAGCAAAGTGAGATGTTTTGTGCCTCTTCTTGAGACACAGGACGAATATGAATTCATGCTTGAACATTATTTTCTTCCATAGCCACAACATGTGCCCTTAAATAAGTCAAGTGAATGACAGAGAACTATTTTTTTAATGCCATGTGGCCGTGTTTAAACACACACATGCACACAGAGCATCGCCAAGTAAGCGCAACAGGTGGCATCGCCACACGATATATATATTTTTTATTGTTGCAATAAAGCTGCTTGGAAGTTAGGCATGGAAAATATCACACAAAAGCTGCTCTCCCCGGCAGAATGGGGAGCATGGCTTTCAGCCATTGCTTCCACCTGGCAAAGACAACTGAGTCTGGAACAGGTTTCCAGCTGTCGCTTCACTGAAGGGACTGGAGAAAATGAGGTCGCATCTTAGCAGAAAACAGATCAGGAAAAATGATGGAACGGAAATCCTGAATTGGTGCAGGAAAGTCAGATGTAAAGCCGAGAAATCGCACCCATGGGGTGGCAGATTTAGAATAAAGGCATTTGTGGAATAAAACCATGAATTCTTAGCCAGAGCTGCACATCAGAGCTCCTGTTCTTAAAATGTATACGTCCCCAAAGCCCAGCCTTGTAGCTTCTGTTTCAGTAGCTGGATCACAAGTGTCTGCAGAGGTTTGGTGGTTTTTTGTTTTTTTTAATATCAAGAGTTTAATCTGGGGCTTGGAGAGTTGGCTCAGTGGTAGAGCGCTTGCCTGGCATGCACAAGGACATGGGTTCGATCCCCACCATCACATACACAACTAAGTAGATGAAAACCAAAAAACAGATGAAAAACTAAAAAGTTAACTCTTTCTCTCTCACTCTCTCTCTCTCTTGAAAAAAAGTTTATTCTTCTATGCATGCCCAGTTAAAAACCCTAGAATTAGCATCTCAAAATTCTAACTCTGCAAAGATAATTCGATCATTGAATTTTTTCCCTGAAGGCATTATCGTGAAGAAATTGAGAAGTCTCTAAATCAATCAATCAAAGAAGCAAACAAAAAAATACCCAAAACAAAACAAAAAAATACCCAGCGGCAATAAGTAAACAGCATTTCCGGAAGAAAGGTTGAGATACGTTATGGGTTGGAAGTTTGCCAGGCGGGTCAAGCTGGGTTCGGATTTGGGTGCAGATGGCCAGCAGGGCTGAAGGACACTCCGCGGGGTGGACTCTGCTTCCCCACTTCCTACGTTCATCCGAAGCGTGTCCATGTTGAGAGCAGGGGGGTTTCTCAGGACTTGTAATTACTGTGCCATTCATTCCCCTCCACCCTGTGAGCCCCCAGGCTTTGTAGCTTTGATTAACTGATCGGTCATGGGCAGAGAGCCTGCTCAGCTTCGGGGACAGGCGCAGCAGCTTGGGAGGTGACAGGAAAGCAGGCCGCACCCACTCAAGGCCACAGTGAACTCCAGTGCAAGAAACCGCGGGACAGGGGGACAGGAGAGGGGATGGGGACGGCTACGGGGTGGGGTTGGTAAGGGCAGATGGTGGATCAGGAAAGGGCTGAGCACGAGCGGGAGGCGGGTCCCGGAGCGCACTGCCCCCCAGCGGGTGTGATGCTCGGAGCTGGCACCCCTGCGCCCAGACGCACGGCCTCCCCTGCAATTTCATCGCTCCCTTGTCTGTAAAAGCAAATGCGTCCATGCCGAAGAGGACACCAAGTCAGATGATGGCCAGCTGGGCCTGTGCATCCGGCAATGCGCACACGCGACGTTCAGGGACGCTCCGTTCGACCGCGGAGATCAAGCGTGGGATGACCGAGGGCGGCCTGTCACAGCGCCCCGCGTTCCCCGCCGGGCGCTGGGCGCGGGTGTTCTGCGAACGCCTCGCCGCTGGCCGCGGTCCCACCTTAGACTCGGCTCGCGGGCGCCCCCTGGGGGACACGGGCGCGGCCGTCACTCCGCAGACTGCTCGCCCTTGGCTGGCCCTGAGCACATCTTCCACGGCACAGCCAGGCAGGGTCGCACAGGAGTGGAGGAAGCAAGTCCCTGCGGCCAGAGGCGCCGTTCAGCCTCTGCACACGAATCCAGCGGGAGGTGCTCTGTGCGGGGGCCGCCTGGGAACCTCAGGGCTCGAGCGGGTTTGTGGCGGACGCTCTGCTTGGTTTCTTTGGTTTCCCCGAGCTGGCAAATGTCATCGATCTCCTCTCACCACCCCAGTGGATCGAGGGGTCCTGAGGAGGTGCTGGGGTGAGGGTGTCAGAAGGGGACGAGGCCCAGCGACAGGCCAGGCCAGGGCGCAGCGCCCTAGTGGGGAAGCTGGGAGCCAGGCTTCCGTTTCTCATGGTGAACTGGGAATGGGGGGGGGGGGTGACAGGACGCAGCTCCTGGCCCTGTGGGGCACGGGATAGGTCAGCGTCTGCAGATGTGGCCGGCTGCGCAGAGGAACCGAGGCCGGCGGAGGAGCCCCGGGTGACTGACAGCAGAGGAGCGAGCTGTGAAGACGAAGGTGTTATTCTACCCGGAGAGGACGCAAGCCCAGACGTGTGCACAGATGTCAGAGTTTTGCAATGAGCCTGGAAAGAAACTTCTTGAATGATTAATGGTGGTTACTTCGGAGAAAAGTTTGGAAGGGGAGGGTTTCTACATTGTTTTTTTTTTTAAACCTACACAGGAAGTTTATGCTTCATGTTGAAGCAGATATTACTTTTGGAGATGAAAGAAGCAACCTAGCAGGTTGCTATAAGGTAATCACAAAGTAAGGTCACAGAGCTTACTGTTAATTGATAGTCAGTCTACTAGATTTGTCCCTGTAAATACCCCTTTTTTCTTCTTCTTTTTGGTACCAGGACTTGAACCCAAGGCACTTAACCACTGAGCTACATCCCCAGCCCTGTTTATTTTGAGACAGGGTCTCGCTAAGTTGCTGAGGCTGGCTTTGAACTTGCAATCCTCCTGCCTCAACCACCCAAACTGCGAGGATTACAAGTGTGTGCCACCGTGCCTGGTTTGTCCCTGTTAACACCCTTTAACAATGCTGGAATATTTTGCCATTTGCCTGCATGTGTTATTATTACAAAAGCAGTTTTACTTTTTAAGAACAGGGCAATTTAACTTCATATTTAGTCCAAAAAAAAAAATTAGTGTGTCAGGCACTGTGCTAAGCTCCGAAGACTGAGAAGGTCTCTGCCTTCCGGAGTTCATGATCTCGCTCAGTGCTTCTCAGACTGTAACGTGTGCAGCTCTAATCCCAGCTGCCCGGGAGGCTCAGGCAGGAGGATGGCAAGTTCAAGGCCAGCCTCTGCAACTTAGCAAGACCCTTTCTCAAAATAAAAAGTAAAAAGGGTTGGGGATGTGGCTCAGTGGTACAGCGCCCCTGGGTTCTACCCCCAGTAGTGCACAGAAACAAAAAATCAAAAAACTTTAATATAGAGGCTGGAGGTGTGGCTCAGCAGAGAGTGCTCGCCTGGCATGCCCGAGGACATGGGTTCAAACTCCAGCACCACATACACAACTAGGTGTTGGAGAAACAAAGGCCAGATGAAAAATAAATAAAATTGATTCTCTCTTTCTGACTCTCACTGTCTCTCTCTTTAAAAAAAAATTAATAAGGTTCCAAATCACCTGGAGGAGCTGCATATTGGTTATCTGTTCCTTCATAAGAAACTACCCCAGAACTCGGCAACTGAAAGAAGCAGATATCTATCATCTAACAGCGACTTGGCAGGTGATTCCGGCGCAGGGTCTCCATGAGGCTGTAGTCATCTGATGGCTCGATTGGTACTGGAGGACTCTCTGCCAGGATGGTGGGCTTGTGCAGCTATTGGCAGCCTTCAATTCCTGGCCAGGGAGCCTCTCTGCGTATTAACTACTCGAGTGGCCTCATGATGTGACAGCTGGCTTTCCCCAGAGTAAGTGATCCTTGACAGAAAGGTGCTGTGATTTGCATTTGGCTTGTCCCTCAAAAGTTCATGAGCTGGAAGGTTGGTTCCCCTCTTGAGATGTTAAAGGGTGGTGAAATCTTTAAGAGGTGGGCCAGCCAGGGGGGTGATCAGTCACAACTTCCCGCAAGAAGGGAAGTCCAAGTCTCAAGGGAGTGGATCAGTTCCTAAGCAGGTTGTTTTAAGAATCAGAGACTGATTCTTAAAACCTGATAAGCGCTTTCTTGCTTCCTCTATGGGATGCCATCTGCCATGCTGCGACACAGGGGTTCTCACCAGATGCTGGCACCGTGCCATTTGGACCCTCCAGTCATCAGAATTGTGAACCAAGGGGGGCTGCAGTGGTGGTTCGGTGGTTATGGAGCTTGCCTGGCATGCACAAGGGCGTAGGTTTGAACTCCAGCACCACATACACAATGAAATGTCAGAACAATGAAAGCCACATGAAAAATTAATAAAATTCTGTCTTTTTCTTGATCTCACTGTCTGTCTCTCTCAAAAAAGAAAGAAATTTGAACCAAATAAACCTCTTTTCTTTTATGAAGTACTTAGCCTCAGGTATTCTGTTATAGCAACACAAAACAGACTAAGATACCTTAGAAGTGTTTGCCACACACTGTCACTTCTTTTTTTTTTTTTAAGAGAGAAGGACAGTGAGAAAGAGAGAGAGAAAGAAATAATTTTATTTAGTTTTTCTTCTTTCATTCCTCCAACACTTTATTGTGTATGTGGTGCTGGGGTTTGAACCCAGTTCCTTGCGCATGCCAGGCAAGCACTGTAACTGCTGAGCCACCGTTCCAGCCCCACACTCTGTCATTTCCAACAGGTTCTGTATGTTAGAAACAAGTCACTGAGTACAGCCCAAACTCACTCTGCTCCTTTCTTTTGGGGGGAGAGGTACTGGGAATTGATCCCAGGGCCTCGTGCAGGTTAGGTAAGCACTCCCCACTGAGCTACATCCCTAGCTCTTTTCAAAAATTTTGAGACAGGGTCTCATACAATTGCTCAGCCTGGCATTGAACTTTGGATCCTCCTGCCTCAGCCTGCCATGTAGCTGGGATTACAATGCAGGTTCTGATTGAGGAGGTCTGTGGGGCGGGGCAGGAGAGAGCCCCAATTCCTGCATTCCTTTCTTTTTCCTTGTTTTGCAGTGGTGAGGATTGAACCCGGGCCTCATGCATGCTAGGCAAGCAGCCCTTCCCCCGAGCCACACCCTCAAGCAAATTCGTGCATTTCTAACACACTTTCAGGCTATGCCCTACTGTTGGCCCATGGACCACACTTTGAATAGCAACGGAATCCAAGACACACAAAAAACTGAAGCTCAAATGGCCTCTTCGGAACTACGCTGTTTGCACGAAAAACCTCCTTTGTCAGCCTGGTAGCATCTTTGGATCACATTCAATTTTAAAATCCCATTTCCCTGAAAGGTCAGAGCAGTAAAGTAAGGGAAAGACAGGACGACCACGTTAACTCATGAGGGCAAGATGTAACGGAATTAAAAGCAATCAAAGGAGGATTCAGAAAATCTCTCTGGCATTGCCCTGGAAGCTCTCAGAAGTATAAAATATCAGCCATCAGTTTTGAAGGGGAGGCTAAACAAGCAGCAGCCGACCTGGGCTTTTAATAAGGATTGTACAAAAATGCCTCCGTATGACGAAGACTGCTGGAGACAGCACTTGCAAAATTGATTTCAATAGAGAAGAAGCAACACCAGAATCTCAGGGAGATCAAGGTTTCTACACGCTCTGCTGGCCTGGAGCGTGGTCAGTAAATTCTCTGATACCCCATTTAACAGCCAGCATTGGAATACGCTTTCAAAACCAGCATAAAACCACGCGTCCTGTGTCTTTTTCTTGTTATGGTCCACACATCAGAAAATTCACAATTTTCAAATGAATTAAAATCTCATGAATTTACAGTGGGTGTCAGTGGACTGAACTATACTCACAAGGTTGGGCGATGCTCATTAATTCTAGAACATCCTCTTCCCCCTCAAAAGAAGATCCGCATTCTTTAGCGGTTATTCATTATTTCCTTCCAACCTGAGGAACCACTGATCTACCTTTGGTCTCTGTGGATTGGCTTATTATCTGGACATTTCATATAAATGGCTCATGAGTGGCCTTTTGGGTCTGGCTTCTTAATATGCATAATGTAAGTGTGCTGCTTTAAAACCATTTTTAAATGCATGGTTCAGTGGCATCCAGGAGATTCACACAGGGGAGCATCCATCACCCCCATCCATCTCCAGGACTATTTCCATCTTTCTATGCTGCAACTCTGCACCCACGTGGCTCGTCCAGGACAGTGGAGTAGGTTGCAGACAAGCCAAGGGAGTGCCCAAATACAGCAGGCAGACGTGGTTTGCAGGAGAAAGTGAACTAGAGATCAGAGACCGTTCCAAGAAGAGCTCAGAGGAGACAGGCTGACAGCAGCTCATGTCCTTGATCGCTGTGCCAAGCAGCACCTCCTCTCCCTTATGATGGGGCCACCTGGATGAGCGCCCTCGGTTCCACCCCATCCCCGCTCAGAGAGGGTTCCATGTGCCAGGCTGCAGGAGCAGCGACATCGCCAGTGTTCGTGTTAGTGGACGGCTTGCATGACCAGCATTCCAGGCATCCTGGGGTGCCTGCAGGAGAGCAGCCGCCGGTGTGCTTCAAGGTAATGTGGATCAGGCCTTCCCAGCCCGGGCTCACTGTCCTGTTCTCTAGCCTGGCGAGGTTTGGGAACAGGAAGAGGACATTCAGAGTGGTGTTTTACTGTCCCCTTTCCTGTAGCGATGACACATGCAGCATGTTCTGAAGGCTCATCCGTGTTACCCTGTGTACCTGTACTGGATGGCTTTTCATGGCCGAGTGTCAGCCCCTCGCATGGATTGACCAAGTCTTGTTCTTTGGTTGTCACTGGTGGGCATCTGGGCTGTTTCCGCTGGGTTGTTAGGAGGAATATCGCCGTGAACATCACTATTAGTTTGAACCTCTGTTCGTTTCTGCTGGCATCATACCTAGGAGTTGCTACACTGCATGGTGACGATGTTTAACTGAGAAGTTGCCACACTGTTCTCTGGATCCTCCCACTAGAGGACTCCAGCTTCTCCACGTCCTCAACACTCCTATCTTCCATCTTTTGAGCGGCAGCCATCCTACTGAGTGTGGTGCGGGTTCTGATTTCTCGCTGTGGTTCACCCTAACGACTGGGAATCTTTCAATATGCTTACTATCCATTCGCATATCTTCTTTGGGAAAATGTCTGTTCTAATTCTTGGCTTTTCCGCTAAAGTTGCTTAGGACTTTGCTAAATTGCTGTGGCTATCCTCCTGCCTCAGCCTCCCGAACTGCTGGGATTACACGTGTGGGCCACCGCTCCCGGCCTGGGCTACTTTTTATTTTATTTTAAAAGAGAGAGGGACAGTGAGAGAGAAAGACAGAATCAATTTTATTTAGTTTTTCATGTGGCTCTCATTGCTCGGACACTTCGTTGTGTACATGGTGCTGGGGTTTGAACCGTGTCTTCGCTCATGCCAGGGAAGTATTGTAACCACTGAGCCACCCCTCCAACCCCTTCACCTACTTTTTAACTGGGCCATTTCTCTTTTTATTGAGTTGTAAGTGTTCTAGATATGAGTCCCTCACCATAAAATATGATTTGCAAGTATCTTCTCCCATTCTATGGTTTCATAAGGTTTCCTCTTCTGGATCGTGTCTTTTATTTACTTTTTTTTTTTATTAAAGAGCGGAGTTATTGTACAATCATAAATGCATATAGAGTAACAATGATCTGCACTTGTTCTTAAACCAGAATCACCCCCACATCGCTCCACCCCAGTCTCTTGATTCTTCTGTATTTTGCCCCTACAAGTGATATAAATGCTGTGAATTTTCCACTATTAAACCATTGTGAAAGTATTACTTGGACTCTGGGGGCCCAAGAGTGCTGCATTTTTGACGGTAAACAGCGTAAACGTTTTTTCTTAATGAAGTCGTTTTCTTCTGTTGCTGGTGCTTCCGCCTTCATGCCTAAGAAACTGTAGCCTAATTCAAGGTCACACAGTTGTGTCCCTACGTTTTCTTCCGAGAGCTTTAGAGTTTTGGTACCAACACTTGGATAATTTTTCTAAAATGTAATGATGTCGGGATTCAAATTCATTTTTTTGCATTTGGATACCCAGACTGCTTTTTAATCATCAGCAAGAAACTTTGGAATGGCCTTCCTTTGGTTCCCTGGTGTCTTTTCCATAAATCTTCACTGAATATTGCAGAGACGCATGGAGGCCTAGTCTGGGATTACTCGTTATTGGAAAATGCCTTCTAACATGGGACAGCTATTTTTCTTCTCTGTGTGCAGTGCTGGAATTGAACCCAGGGCCTTATGCATGCTCAGTAAGCACTCTATGCCTGAGCCACACACTCAAACCTTAAAAGAACGGTTTCTTCATTCAATCCCAGCTGTCGCTATTTACTGAGCACCTACTATGTGTCAGTGGCTAAAACAGAGATCCCTGCTTCTGCTCCACTCTAGAAGAACAGCATAATGAATACATCATATACTATGCCATCAACAGTGCTACAGAGAAAATCAAAGCCAAGGGCATGAGGCGGCGGGTAGGGTTTGCATATTTGAAAAGGGTGGTCAGGGTGGGCCTCCTTTGAAAGATGGCATCTAAGCACACCCCTGGGAGTGGGTGAGGATCTGACCACACAGGTATCTGCAGAAGCACATTCCAGGCGGAAGGCACAGCCACTGTGAAGCCCATCAGGCAGCTGTGTACCTGGAGCAGAGTGAGGAATACAGGGTGGGGTCCCAAAGGTCCAGGCCACAGAGTAGGGTCACGCACACTTTAGGGAGTTTGACTTTCCCTGTGAAGGAGCTAGGGAGAGGCACTGGGGCTTCTGAGCTGCACAGGGACCTGATCTGGCTTAGGGTTCGAGGTGTCACTCTGCTGCTAGGGTAAGAATGCACTGTGGGTGGGCACACGTAGAGCAGGAAGCGCATTAGGAGCGCAGTTCTGGAATAGTCCAGGTGAGAGCAGAGGGTGTCGGGGCCTCAGTGGTGGAAGTGGAGGCGGTGGGAGGGATTTGGGAGACTATAGGATGTCAGGGGCAGGAGTCAGTGGTGACTGCGGTGATTTGGGCCTGGGCACTGGAAGGCTGGTGTTGCAGTCAGCTGTGACGGGAGGCAGGTTTGGGAGGAGAGTTTGGTCTGGGCAGGTGGAGTTGGAAATTCTCTGCGCCTTTCAAGTGGAGCAGTGTTTGAAAATGGGAGGGAGGTCTGGACTGAGATACCCAAGTGAACGAATTAGAAACAAGGAGATCCCCGAGAAGACGACGGACAGAAAGCAGGGCCAGGGGCCACACCCTGAGACCCTCCAGCATCGGGAAGCCAAGAGGTGGGAGGAAGAAGAGCCAGGAGACCATTTCCATCACAGTCCGGCAGCTGCCCGAGAACATCCTCCTCCCTTCCACACCTTCCCTTCTCTTCCTTCCTTTAAACTGGCTAGGACCTACTATGTGCCAAGAACTGGAAACAGATGGTTGGCCCTCAACAACCCCTGGTCTAACAGAGGAGAGAGAGAGAAGACACACACCTGTGCGGTCCTAGAGACCCAAGGCAGGAACTGCACTCAGGGGCTCAGGGGTTGGCAGGTGGACTCAGGTGAGCCGCAGGCATCTGCTGGCAACCCAGCACGCCGGCAAGCTGTTTATGTTACTACTAGAAGACACTCACTAGATCCAAAACTGCTCACTCACGTTGACCGTGGGGGAGAGAGGATCAATCCAAACCCACTGTCCCTCAACACAAAATCCCAGCAAGACAAGCCACTGGGGGGGGGCAGATACTTAAGATGTCCTAATTTATGGTAGCATAGTGTCTAGCTCAGGGGCTCCCTGCTCTGCATCACTAGGATTGTCTGCGAACTTTTTAAATCATTTTGGTCTTAGGCACCAATCTAAGTCAGAACTTTTGGTCTATGCCAAATCATATTGTTATAATGAGTGCATGTATGACTACGTAACAACAAATCTCTTCATTATAAAACTATAATGCACCAATAAATTAAAAGAAAGAATGAACTTTTGGTCTATGAACTGATTTTTTCCCCCTAAGAGTTGGGGTCTAAGCTAGGCACAGTGGGGCACACGCCTGTAATCCAGCGGCTCAGGAGGCTGAGACAGGAGGATCACAAGTTCAAAGCCAGCCTCAGCAACTTAGCAAGACCCTGTCTCAAAATAACGAGCCGGCCGGGAATGTGGCTCAGTGGTTAAGTGCCTTTGGGTTCAATCTCTGGTACCAAAAGAAAAAAAAAAAAAAAAGATGGGGTCTGGCTGTTATCCAGGCTGGCATCAAATGCCTGGCTGAAGCAATCCTCCTGCCTCAGTGTTCCAAGTACCTGGGGCTACAGGTGTGTGCCACTGTGCTAAAAAAAAACTAAAAGTTCCAAAGGACTTTCTAATGTGTAGTTATAGAACCACTGACCCAGAATTTTATTAAATAATTTTAAACTTTGAAAATCATAAAATATTTCATCAAAGTACAAAAATTTTAATGTTTTGGTTCATTCCTTTGGTGTAAATACTTCCCTTCCCACGGTGGCTTACTCTTTGCTGGGACTGACACTCCCCACTGTTCGTCTATTCTGGCTGGGACAAAACACCGCAGTCCGGGTGGCTCGTAAACCAATAATGTTGCTCACGGCTCTGAAGCTGTGAGGTCCAAGATCACAGTGCCCAGACTCATGTCCAGCGAGGGTCCCCTCCTCCTTGACAGCACGCTCTGTGGCACAGGGTGGAGGGTGAGGAGTTGCAGCCTCCTTATCAGGCACTGATACCCTCTGTGGTCCTCTACTCCCATGGCCTCATCACCTCCTGAAGGCCCCACCTCCCAGTGCCATCACCTGCAGGTTGGGGAACACAGGACTCTTGAGGGGACACAAATGTTGAGACCAGAGCACACTCCCACCCATGTCACGCACACTTCAAAACAGACAATGAGAGTCTTCATCCCGTGTGATGTACTTCACCATCCTGCTTAGTGAAGGTTAGATGCCCTTGGGTTCTGAATGACCCTGTTGCCAGGCAGCTCAACCTTTTTCCTCTTAAAGATTCCCAGGCTGGGGAGGCAGCTCAGTGGCAGGGCACTGGCCTAGCAAGCTCGACGCCTGGGTTCCATCCCCAGCACTGGAAAAAAAAAAAAAAATTGATTCCTATTAACTTAGTGATTCCTTCTTGCAGCTACAGGACAAAATTAACCAGGGGACCAGACAAGGACCTTATTTATAATCATAGTCATTTGCTATAAGCTGAATAAAACTGGTGAACCTTGGGCACAAGACTGCAGGCAACACTGACATGGAGAGTTTTATTAATGAAAAAAAAAAACCTCTTCTAGCTTATTAACAAAATGCACATGATCATACAGTTCCTTCCTGCAACGCCCCTTGTTAAACGGCTACCATCTTTACAGACATGGATAAGCAGAGAAACTTTAGAATCTTTCTGATAAATATATCGCCGCACTGCATCCGGCTTGGATAACGCGCTTCAGGACGGCATACGCTGGGGCCTGTTAAAAACAAGAGGGACTGAGAGGAGAAGGGACGGGGACGGGAGGAAATGTGGAAGGCAACTGGCTAAACCATGCGTGCACAGGCAAGAAGGCACCACCGGGAATTCTACCTTCATGCACATCTATAAAGCACCCACTAGAAACAACAACAAACACAGGAAAGGGGAGAGGAAAGGACAGGAGGGTGAGAGGAAGTGCTGGGGCCTAAATGGAGCAGATTACACCCTACGCGCATGTGATGATGTCAGGTGAAGCCCAGGACCCTGTGCGACATGATGCATGACTAAAACCACTTAAGAAACAAGAAGCTGGGGGTGGAGTCTAACACCCCTGTGGCCCCGGGCTCAGTCCCCAGCTCTGCTAAACAAATAAACAAAAGCAAGCAACCAAGAAACGCGTGATGTGCTCCTTCCCAGACGTAAGAGGGCTAACACGGCAGAGTTTGGACTTCTCTGAAAAAGGAATAAGAGCTGAGAAACAATCTGTTTGAACTTGGGACAAAAGCAACTCTAGAGCCCAGAATGGGTCAGCTACGGCCAAAACCCTAGAATCATTGCGTTTCTCACAGACAAGAAGCTGCCCCGGGGAAAGGACAGGGAGGACGTGAGAACGGGGTTCCCACTCTGCAGCAAGTGCTCGCGTGTCTGGATTTGTCACATGACTGGTCAATTTCCCTCTGGCCGTCACTCTAAAGTGTATTTCTCTGGGAACAGAAACCTCCACCCCCCACCCTTCCCAATAAGCCACCCCAAAGCACCACAAGTAACTTAGGTCTCTACCAATTCCGCGTCATGGTCAAGGCCTAGGTCATGGTGCTCCAGCTCTTCATCTCGAAATTTCTTTATCACCTAGTTAAATAAAAAGAAAATGAAACAGGTCAGCATTCCACCTTGCCTGCTGTTCGTCCTGTTTCCAAGGCCAAAGCTTCATGTCACTATATAAGGCCAGGGTAGGCACAGTTCCCAGGAGGGGCCCGAGAGTGACTTTAAGCCTTGTGGACTGCACCACCTCCTTCTGATGGCAGACTCCATCCCACCCCTGCAGCAGAAGAGCAGCCCCAGAAGCCACGACAGGTGCAGCTGCGTTCTAATAAAACTTTATTAACCAGACCAGGGTGGGGGGGGTGTTGGCCACAGGCTGCCAACTTCTGATTCAGGCTTTAAACACCAAACGGTTCTCTTAGAGCCAGGTGTGCAGGTGCGCACCGCAGACACAGCCTGTGGGAGGCTGAGGTGGGAGGATCCCTTGAGCCCAGAAATTCAAGGCCGACACGGGCAAGAGCAAGACCCTGTCTCTAAAAACTGAAAAGTGAAACTACAAAATTAAACAGCTCCCCAATTTGCTGTGGAAGATTATCCGAGGACATCTATTACTTCATGCCTTTAATCTCGTTCACTGCTTGGACTCTAGCAATGACAGGGACGTGGAGAGAACAAGGCAGGCCTGGCACAGGAGACATGGGGTCCAGCCCACTATCCAGGCTGTGTGACCAGAGCAAACGGCTCTACCTCTCTGTGCCTCTGTTTTCTCACCTTTAAAATGAAGTGCTAACGTAGCGGTCTACGCTCCCATCACCCCCCCAACATCCTTATTTTATCTTCTTACCAAATGTCAATCTGTCCTGTCTCCCCCCAAGAAGCCCATTTCAAACACTGTCAATCACCTGAAGAAGCTCCTCATATTTTTCGGGGTCCTCCTCCATCAGCGTCCTGATCTGGTTGTTATAGTGATTTGCTATGGACTCTTCCACCGCCACAGTGCAAGCCATCGCGCCTTCCTTCCCAAGCAAGGCTGTCCCTGCCCCTGGAATTATTGAATGCAGACGGTAAAGTATGGGACAGATACCACTGGGAGCGCTGGTCCATCTACACCAAGGTTTCTTTGCCTCAGCTCTATGACAACTGAGGCTGGGTCACTCTTTGGGATGGGGAGGGAGGGGGGCTGAGCATTGTCAGATTAGCAGCCATGACCTCTATCAGCTAGACGCAGTAGCACCTGCTCAAATGTAGCCCCTGAAATGTCCTCAGATACTACCCTGTGTCCTCTGGGGGCAACGCTGGAGGTGGCACCGGATTGCAGTGAAGCTCTGAATCAACAGCGAGAAGCTCTTCTCTTTCAGCGCACTGCCCCTCTCCTCCCCATCAGTGCTGGGGACTGAACCCAGGGCCTCACGCATGCTAGGGAAGTGCTCTACCATTGTGCTGCGGCCCCAGCCCTTCAGAAACTTTACTTTGAAACAGGATCTTGCTAAGTTGCCCAGATGGTTTTGAATTTGCCGTCTTCCTGCCCCAGCCTCCCAAGTAGCTGGGATTACAGGCATGCGCCACCACTCCCAGCTCTCACTGGGTTTAAACTTAATTACAGCCAAGAGAAAGTCTGCATCTGGGGTGAGTAGGCCTTTGATCTTCTGAACTATTTACTTCTCTTTCTCCCTGTTTAAAAGTGTTTGCAGATCTCAGGTTTAGAATCTGGGTCTGGGACAGTGTCTGACTGCAATTAAATTATACTAACTTGTTCCCTCTGCTATGTTCGTTTTTACTGCACTTTCTATTTATAAAGTACTGATTCGACTGTAAAGAAATTTATGCAAAAGAAAAAAAAGAAAAGAAAAACAGAAATTCAATCACCTTAACTTTAGAGAAATACCAAGTAAATTTAAGAAGGTTGTCCAAGGACACAGGAAGAACCATGCAAGGGGTCCCGGAGCTCACACAGGCACTTCTCTAGATACACACCCAGCGCGAAGCCCGCCACGTTCCAAAAAGGCATGAGAACCGTCGGCCGGACCCTGAAGGCCACCATCAGCTCACTGAACTTCTTCAAATGGTCCTTTTCTTGATCCCACATTTTCTGTAAGAAACAGCAGAATGAAGACAGGCAAGCATTCCAGAAGCTTCCTCTGCACCTGGCGCATCCCTGGCAGACAGGAAGTAAGAGGGAAATGGAGGAAAAAAAAAAAACACGAGAACTGCTATCACCCACCCGCTAAAATATCAATGAAAAACTAAAACATCAGAGGAGAAAGTCTCGGGTGGAAGAGAAAGTCAACAGAACAAAGGAAGAGGCTGTCATCTCCATTCCTGCTAAGAAGGCCATGGTCCCAGCAGGAGTCCTCAGTGCCTACTTGAGGACAAGGACACACACACAGCATTTCAAAACCAGGAGGGCAGAATATTGACTAGTCTTAATTCCCTTCCAGACCACTAGACTGTATTATTTACATCAAAGGAGAAAAGGAGAATGGAAACCGCCAACATGTGGGTGGCCTTCTCAGCGCCAAGTGCGGCAAACAGAATTACACAGGCAGCCTGTTCAATCCACACCACCTGTGTTGGCAAAATATCATCACCCCACAGAGAGGAGCAGGGCAGACCGCTTAACTTGTGCAGCCCCCAACCCCAACCGCTGGCTTCAAATGCAGATCCAACGAACTGTAGGTTCATTATTCCCTAAATGACACAGTGGAATAAACACCTACACAGCACTTAACTGTATCATAAGCAATGCAGACCTGATTTAAGCACGGAGAGGAAATCAAGCCTGGGGAGCACTGTGCTGGTCATCTGCAGACTCTATGCCATTTCACATGAAGGACTTGAGCACCCGGGAATCTGGCTCTCTGCAGGCACCCATGATCCAACCTCCTTCAGATACTGAAGGTGATTATTTCTGACCTGTCAGTTACATGCCAGGCATAGGACCCGTTGCTCTGCACCACCACCTCCTTTATTTCTCACCCATACCCAGTGAGGCAGGTGTTATAAGGCCATTTCCAGATATGGAGAAGGAGGCCCAGAGAGGTCATGTGACTTCCTCAAGGTCACATGGGTAGGAGAGGCAAGAGCTGGAATTCAAACCCAGATCCTGTAGCTACGAAGTCCAGGCCTCCCGCTGCCCTGCAGGATACACAAGCTCACCTGCTCCAGGCAGCAGGACTCCCACCTGCAGCACAGGCACCTTCACCTAATCAGGGGATTCGCACCCTTCTGTGGTCACTGCCTGTCCCAACCGTAGAATTTTAATACCATGGATTAACATTCACCCACTCACATACGATCTGTCTTTCTGTGCTTCACACAGGAAAGAATAACATGCACTGCGCTCTCCCCGTCCCCTGGGAACCAATGTTCCCTCTCTTGGGAATGCAGGACCTGTCATGATCACTCCCGAAAGGCCTTCAGATGACCTGTCCAGACCACCAGGCTGGGAAAGACGAAAAGGCGCCCACCTGAATGACTGGCCCGACGCTCGTCCGGCCCAGGACGGCCATCTGGCCCGCGTAGATGCGGTTCGCTCCATATTCACCTGCATGATCCACCCGTATTATTCGGTCCACAGCTGCACGATTGATGTTGTCTAAGGTCATTCCAGAACTGCAGAACCTGGCAGCGATTCTCCTTCCATGAGCTACAACACAAGTGTCAATTCCTCGTTACGCAGGTAAATCCAGGTGCTGCTTTCTCCCTCCCTTCCCTCCTGTGCTGGGGAGGGAACCCAGGGCATCACACATGCAGGCAAGCACTCTACCACCAAGCCAAATTCCCCCCGCCCTTCTGATTTTATTTTGGGACAGGGTCTCACTATGTTGCCCAGACTGGCCTCGAACCTGTGATCCCAGCTGAGCTTCCTGCAGAGCTAGGACTACAGACAGACATGCCCCACTGTGCCTGGCTGAGAGATTTCTTCAACAGACAAATGGAACACTTCAGAACAAAGGTCATGAATGACCTCCTCAGGGGCAGATATCTGCCTATACATATATTCTGTTTAACCTGCAGTGTTACAACATAGAAGACTTTACCTAAAGATCTGGGTTCTGGGTTTCTGGGTTTTTTTTGAAAGAGAGGGGGACAGTGTGAGTGATAGAAAAAAATCAACTTTTATTTAGTTTTTCATGTGGCCCTCTTTGCTCCAAGACCTCACTGCGTACATGGTGCTGGGGTCTGAATTCGCATTCCTGCGCATGCCAGGCAAGCGCTGTAACCGCCGAGCCACCATTCCAGCCCCAAGATCTGGGTTTCTGCTTCACTTTAAAGGTATGGAGATCTGGAAATGCTGAGCCTGTCTTCTCACCAGGCAACAGTTGATGTGGCAGCTGCTTCTAGAAGGACATGGTTCTCAGTTCACCCAACACCCCCTCTGATCTAACCCAGGCTGTAAAGCGAG
Organism: Aplodontia rufa; assembly: GCA_004027875.1. NCBI lineage: Eukaryota > Metazoa > Chordata > Mammalia > Rodentia > Aplodontiidae > Aplodontia > Aplodontia rufa. The sequence goes on from PVKS010004036.1 coordinate 64,873, forward strand.
AGAGCTTTCAAAACCACAATGCTCCTCCCCAACTGATCTCTAGAAGTTCCCTGCCCACCCATGCTGATATTCTGAAATCCTCTGTGTACAAGGCTCTGCAGGCAAGGGTGAGAACCACAGGTTCAAGTCCTTTTAAAACACCAGAGCCAATGGGTGTAAGGCTGGATGGAGTCCAGGAACCAGAGATCAAAAATTTGGTGGGAGTCCAGGACCCACCAATCATACTACATACACCACTCATGGCTATGCCATCAGACACTGGGTCACTGCAGTCCATGGTCATGTTTAATTTGGAGAACAATTTGAGACCTTGCACAAAGTCAAGGTAGCCTGCCTCCAAGTCAAGAGCTGGTGCTTCTAGCAGACTGATCTTGTAGAAAGATGGGGTCTAATAGTGGAAGTAGATGAGTTGGCCCTGTCTTTCAAAATTATCTTGTTTGCTTGTTCTTTCACTTGTACCACTACCCAAAAAAACATATTAATGAGAAGCAGGGACAACCCAGCCCTCTTAAAAAAAAAATTAATGAGAAACAGTAAGGTTGAGTTCAAACACACAGACAGCTATTAATGGGTAATGGGCAATATTATGCTTGTATTTAAAACACACTAGACTCTTCCCTAACATGACATCACTCTTGCAGATTCAGACACTCAATAAATTTTTTTTTTTGGAGGGAGGGGAGTGAGAAATTTGGGTAACATAATATTTGCTATTTTTATTTTTTCACAATCTCTGCAAAGTATCTTTGTGAAGTATGAGATGGGGCTGGGTATGGTAGCACTCGTTAATCCCAGTAACTCGGGAGGCTGATTCAGAAGGACTGCAAGTTCAAGGACAGCCTCAGCAATCTAGGGAGGCCCTACACAACTTAGTAAGACCTTGTCTCAAAAACAAGAAAAAGGGTTGGGAAAGTCACTCAGTGGTAAAGCAACCTAGGTTCAATCTAAAAATTCAACAAAAAGGTATGAGATGGACACCAGAATAGCACAGGTCTAGAATCAGAAAATATAGTCTCTAGGTTGGCAGAGAGTCTTCATTTTTGCTGCAAAGCATAAGAGGACTATGTGCAACTTTTAAAAAGGGGGGAATGTCTTTCCAATCTCTAATAGAAACGTAACAAATCAGAATAGATATTTCTTACATAAAAGTTCCCAATAATCAAGCTATTTCCTTCCCCCAACACTGACCCCTGCCAGGACTGGGGATTGAACCCAGGGGCATTCTACCACTGGGCTATATCCACAGCCCTTTTTAGTTTTATTTTGAGACTGAGTCTAGGCTGCCCAGGCTGTTCTCAAACTTGGGATCCTTCTGCGTCAGCTCCCAAATAGCTGGTATTGTAGGAATCTGCCAAGACACCTGCCATGGTATTTCGCTTTTAAGGGAAAACATATAATACCAAAACTTTTCTTTACTGAGTTATCAAAAGGATAAAATGTGATATACGAAGTAAAGCAAATTTATAAATAAAATGAATGATTCTTACTGTGTTATACTCTGGTTCAGTAGGGGACACATTAAAATTCACACTGAACTCTTGAGTTTTGACTACATTGTCACATACTTTAAACTTAAGAGGCAGCAGTGCTAGAAGCTCTCAACTGTACCATTTGATACCCATGTTTTCACAGTATGTGGAACACCAATGGCAGTGCCTGAAAGATTTTCAAGGTACATGGGAAGATTTTTAAGCAGCTTATGGATATGCATTTAAAAAACACTCATGTAAAAGTCACTTTAAAAAAATTCTCATCTAATCTGTTTGGTAATCTCCGTTTGCAGCTGGTACGTTGTAGACATTTCCGTAACATTCGCTGACGTTTTTAAAGTTAGTTCATCTTATTATACAGAGTGGTGGGTTTCGTCTCCTACTTGCATATGCATATAACTATCTACCTTTTTAACAGGAAGGAAAACGCTCAGGTTCCAGCCCAGCACCATCTACGCAATTTCAAGTTTGGTTTTTCAGTGCGTTTCAGCGCAGGTGCGCGATGACGTCATTGCCCAGAACGCCCACTCGGACCCGAAGCCCCAGGCGGCCCCGTCAATCTCGCGGCCCCCTACGAACCCCGCCCTCGTGGCCTGCGTCACACTGTCTCGCTCGGTCGCACACCTGTGACGTAAGAAACGTCTTCCCCGTGACCTCTCCGACACTAACCGCGAGCAAAAACTCCCGCGCTCGCGGACCCAGCGCACCGCTGCGGCCGAAAGTTCTTTACCTGAGAGGGGCGGCCGTGCGCCCGGGCGCAGCCGCCACAGGGAGAGACCTGCCGCCGACCCGGCGCAACTCATCGCCGGGGGCACAAAGCAAACACCGGTTCTCGTAGCCGGCCAATTGTGCTCTTGGCGCGTACTGATGATGTAAGCAAGCGTAAGACAGACGCTACTCGCCCTCGAATCGGTGGAAACGCCCCTAATCCACGCTTTGACGCGATTGGCTGAGGGCTGCAGGCGAACATAGTCTATTGGATGCGATCCTTATCACTCACTCAGCCCACCAATGGCAGTTCATGAGCCTTCCGTTGCCATAGAGATGAGCATGCTGCATAGCTCTTAACAAAGGTCAGAACAGGCTCAAGATTTCTCATCAGTTCCTGGGGAAGACGACCGTGAAAGTTATAGACAGAGCCCTTGTACCTTTCGTTTTACCTACGTGGAAGATTTTTTAGTTATCCTACTTCCACTTAACAACTAGAAGTTAGTCGGGGGCAGGGGTGCATGCCCCATAATCCTAGCCCTTCTGGAGGCTAAGTTCGAGGCCAGCCTCAGCAATTTAGTAAGACTCCAAATTAGAAGGACTAGGATGTAACTCAGTGGCAAAGCACCCATGGGTTCACTCCCCAGTAACAAAACAGAAACATCCGCAGTAGAAATTACATACTGAAATTCCGTTCACCCAGGGTCAGTGGTGCAATTTGCAACATATATGTACTTTGAAAAGCGCATATTCGTTAATTAGAGTCCTACTTTTAGGAGGCCTACCCTAACCGAAATGATTTTTCAAATGAGTAATGTATTATATGATGACAGAAATCAAAGATGCATATCTGGAACAATACAAAACAAAGCATTTAATATTGGTTAACATTAAAAGGTTGAGACTTTCAGAAGGGAGCTTACATTTTACATTCTTGGATTAGTTTTTCCAAGTTGACTATAAAAAAATTTTAAGATGAACTGATCTTGTAAAATTGAATTTAAGTTTCCAAGTTGTTTTCTGTAACTCTACAATGTACAAGTTAACACACCCTACTAATTTAAAGTTATGATGTAACCAAATACTTAAGGGGTGATGTAACTTTCTTACCTAAAGCTACTGAAAGTACAAATTTGGCTCCCAAACGCCTTAACACATTCAAAATCTTTGCCATGATCCTACTTCTAAGATTCTTTCCTTAAGGAGAAAAAGTGTTGACAACGATTGAGGATGATCCAGTGATTGATTACTGGGAAAATTTGGAAATAAAATGTTACGTGGTAAGGGAATGCTAACTGAGTCATCTGAACGCTGTTATGTTACATAGCCCACTGAAATGTTTACAATGAACTTTTGATAACACGAGAAAACTCAAGTGAAAAAGAAATGAGAATACTAAGATTTTCTTCTTTATTCCCAGTCTTCTTCTCTTCCTTCATACTTTCTATACTAAAAGCAGTTTTGCCAAGATTAACGGTGGATTTCTGTACATGGTGTTCAGGAGTGATTTTATATTTTCTCGTGGTTTCCAGTATTGTTCATATTTTCTACGATATACAAGTCTTTTTTTAAGTGAGAAAATTTCAAAAAAGAAAGAAAATCATTCCCTAATTCAGTCCTCAAATCTAAAAGCAATTTTTTGTAAAGATAAGGGAACTTCATCTCAGAAAAGACATTTGAACAGAATCACATGATGAAGGAAGCTGCAGACTCATTCCATATCCCAAGCACACTGCTTGCATTGGACACAAAATAGACCAAATAGAACTTAGTAATAAAGTCACACACTATATAAAGACGATACACACGGAAGTTCTCACTTTGCAAGAATTGGACCTTGTATCGCCACCCTGGAAGAATTCATTCCTTTGTTCTCCAATACTTAACACAGTGGGTAGCTGAAATCAGATTTATAGCTTCAGGAATTTACTTTGACAACTGAAGAGTTAATGCAAACTGAAGACTTGCCTAACTGGATTCTTCTCCATGCTGGGATGAGAACATTTTATTTCAAGAACCTGCAAGTCTGCCTTAAGAATAGCAAGGGCTTGCATCCTAATGGGGCAACACAGAAACGTTTGCAGGAGCTTTTAAAATCCGAGCTTCCAGTGTTTTGTAAATAGGGGGAGAAACAATCCAAGTATCCCTTAGTGGTTGTATAGTTATAAAAAGTACACACAGATGCGATGGAATGCTATACAGCCATCAAGAAGAATGAGGCAACTGTTACATGGAACGGTCTTCCAGATGTTATTAAGGAGAAATAGAGAAGCTCAGAAATATTTATTTCACAACATACACCCACACATATATGCCTTCTTGAATATCTTTTACAATTTTCTGGAAGAATAGACATTATCAGTGATTTTCTCTGGGAGTGGGATGAGGTAAGCTTAAAATAATTTTATGTCTTCTAAGTTTAAAAAACAAGTGTACTTCTCCTCCAAGGTGTCTTAAAAGCACTCCCCTGATGACTGCATTAAATGATTCTTTCATCGCTCTAATTTTCAGAAAAGGCAGAGAGCAACGTTACAAACGTTAGTTTTTCACAAACTAACCTCCATGGGTTCAAAGAAACACAATCACATTTTAAAACCTTTAAGATACTGTTTAATCAGTAGTTTCAATGCACATGTGTTAGAAAGCTGTACTTTAAAAATTACACAGATATCACTTAAAATTATTAAACATATCAAAACATTCAAGTAAGAGGTATGCAAATTAGCAGCATTTAACTAAAACTACTATGTCAATATTCTCATTTCAGTGTCAGTTTTAGAACAGGGAACGAAAACAGCAATATATTTTCATTCTCTCTCTCTCTCTCTCACACACACACACACACACACACACACACACACACAGAAAACTGGACTGTTTTCAGAAATATGGTAAAGGCCAGAACATATACTTACAAAGGTGCTAAACAATTAAAATTTTGTTTTCTCAGCCTAGATTGTACTTTGGGGTTCTCAAAATTTCGTGATCCCAGTTTATCAGATTTAGAAACTCATAAATCTTAAAAGACTTGAAAAGCGCGTTGGTCTAACAGGTACAAAAATATTCCATGTTAGCACAGCTTTTGTGGAAGCCGAAGGTTAAACTGGAGCTGGAGTGAAGCTGAGTACCAGATCGCATGCTTAGTGTGTGTGAGGACCTGGGTTTGATCCCCAGCACCAACAAGAAAGCAAAAAAAGGATCGCAACAAAGGAAAAAAAATAAATACAGAAATGTATAAGCTAAGAAAGGCCTGCTCTGCTCCTCAGAGCGAGGGGCTAAGCGGTTTTGAGCGCCGAGACAGTGTTGAGGGGTGGGTAGGAATTATTCTTAGAAGCAGCTTTCCAAAACCTGCGTCCAACTTTAAATTCCAGGAAAGGCCTGGAACCAGCGAGAGGAAGGAAAAACAATCGAAGGAAGAAAACAGTCCGTTATAAAACTACAATACTTTAAAAAAGATTCCAGGACATGAACATGGATTGCTTTAGTAATAACTTAAGCTTCTGCTAAAAAGTTCAGAGCTCTCCATTTCCGGTGTGTTTACCATGAGGTATCTGTTGCATATGGTTTTTACCATAATGGAAATTTTAAAGAGATATTGTGCTTTTGTAATGTTCTGCAAAATAAAGGCCCATGCAGTTAAAATGCTGGGGACAGGAAAACAAACAGCAGCTCTTAGAAACGTGGAAATGTGTATTTCAGAAAACAGCGCCAATCCAGGCTGGTTTGGTATATTTTCAGGGCTGGACTGCCGAGCCGGCTGAGTTGTAATCTCCAGCCCAAAGCATTTATGCGGGTAAACTCACAGCTGTAATATTCAACAGTTCTTTCCAATGTGAAATGGCGATTGCGCTTCAGAACTGGAGACCTTGGGGAGGAAGGGAAATGCAAGACTGAGAGATGAAAAGTCTCTTACTTCTGATGGTCCAGGGCCCTCTGCCAGGTCTCAGAACTCAGGTCCAGATGGAGACTGAAGGTTTGTGGACAGGTAGTTTGCTAAAAGTGATTTTCCCCTGAGTAATAAGTTGAGGCTGCAGAAAAATGCCCGGACAGCGAAGTCTGCCCACCTGCCAGTTCCCCTCCTCGTGGGGCCCTTGGGGACTGCTTATTCAGACCTTCACAGGCAGGGTCCACTTTTCTACCTTCCTGTTAGCAGGTGGCCAAAACGGTGTGACAGTCCCCTCCATGTTCTCACCACCTGTTCCAGACATTATGATTCAAAGATTTCTCATTATAGAAAAAGAAAGAAGAAACCAACAACAAAAGAAGTCACCTGAGCCATCGAGAGATCAGTGCATCTTAAGGAACACTCCCCCACTTCCACACACAGGTTCAAAAGAAACAACCTGGCTTCGGAATTGGGTGACCTCATGAGCAGCTTTTTAAAAATCTAAGTCTCTCTGACTCAACTCCTGTTGCCAAGGCTTAAGAAGTTCAGTTTTTGGTGGAGCGGTCACTGAGCTGTTGTGGTCTACAGGCAAAGCCCTGGCGTCTAACCCGCCTTTCCGTGTCATCATAAGCCCTACTCAGGGCCTGGGTGACGGAAAAAGCCGCCAGAGCTGAACATACAGTCACCAACAGGAAAAGCCTAAACTCCAGAAAAATATATTTTAAAATTTCCGCTTAAAACCCAGGTGGGCTCTGTGGGCGCCCCAGAGTCACGAGAAGCAGAGTGCCCAGCACCATGTGCTCCGTCTAGTGGTTCCTCAGGTCCCTCTGGGCCTCCGTCAGTTTCTGGATCAGGTAGCGCTTATCACGACTTTCCTAAAGTGAAAAATGAGTTTGAACGTTTCAGTGCATGCACCAGGAGGCGAATATAATTTCCACCTAATGAATCACCTCTCAGATCCACAGCCAAGGATCCCAAGCGCTGGGCGACTGCAGTGGCTTCTGGTCTCTTTCACTTGGGTCCCCTTCCACTGTCCTGCGTTCACACAGCAGCTGGTGAGTCCACATCTGACCTCCACTAAGCAGCTTCCCTTCCCACTCGGAATAAAACCCGAGCTTCCTGCCGGATCCCCCAGGCTGTGCTATGACTGTCTGACGTCACTGATCATCTTGCTTCTCCCCAACAGTCAGCATCCTTGAGCCACACACCCCCTTCTCCCGTCCCCCAGAGGTGCCCGGCTCACTCCCTCACTGTACTCTCTACTTCCTACTGATGACCTCCAGGAACTGGATCCTCCTGCCATTCAAGGCCCAGCTCCAGTGTCACCTCCTTAAATCAGCCTTCTGCTACCAAAATCTACAGCAGCAACACCCACTCACAAACACTCTGTTGCTTGTGTAATTTGTTACCTACTATTATTATTTCTTTAACTATTTAGCAGTTTTCCCTCTCTGGGTGACGGAATGAATGAATCACATGAGTGAAGGAAGCTGGAGGGGGCCAGGCCTGAAGGCAGAGTTTTGGGAAAGTGGTGGTGAGCAGGAGCCCCTGCAAGCCCACTCCCTCCCTGGGAGCAGCGCATCTTTCCCTCCGGTGTCCTGGCCTAACGTCAGCAGCTAGGACCCTCTCTGGGCTTGTGCTTCCTTACCAGGGAGAGCTGCTCTCGGAGCTGGTCGACCACCCGCTTGTGTGCTCCCGCGAGGGCAATGAAATAGAACATGACCAGGCTGCAAGACAAGACGGACAGGTCACAGGGGGCCCTGCGTCACCCAAGGCCACCGGAAAAACAACCCTGCACAGTCTGCCTGGAACAGGTTTCTTAAAGGAAGGCAAAGAGAAGGAAAATAAAAAAAGAAAGAAAAATCTTCCTCTCCCCCAAGCAGAGGGTGGGAGAATCAGTCTCTGGAGTTTGTGCTGGGTTGAATCTCACTGACTCAGTGTCCCCCTGGAACAGGCAAGATGTTAGGGAGAGAGAAGGAAATGGTCAGAGTCCGCTCAGCTGCTACTAACTGGGTGCTCACTGTGCAGCCTCAGCCTCAGTTTCCCCATCTGTAAACTGGGACTAACAGATCCCAGTGATAGTGAGTAACAACCAGCTCCTGTCCTCTGCGTAGACTGCAAATGAGGGTGGTTGGAGTTAGTCATCTTTGGGAAAAGCAGGACTGTGGTAGATGGCAAGCCCCCAAGCTAGGAGCTGATGGGACCTCTTCAGCAAAGGGAAGCTGCCTCCTCCCTAGTCTCCCCAGACAGGGCTGATAAAACAAGGGCCAAGGAACCAGGAGATCCTGGAATCACCAATATCAGCAATCCCTTCCCGGAGGTCCCTGTAAGACACAGACTGAGACAACCAGCACCAGGCGGTGCCAGCTGAACCACAGCTGGGATGAACCGATTAGGATACAGCAGCTGGAACCCTGCGTCTTGGGGATTCCAGCCTGGCTGGCTGGCTGGCTGGTCCCCCAAGCCTCGGTGCTGATCTCGTCAAAGACTCTGGCCCTCCTGCGCATGAATTTCTATTCTACCTACTTGTACTACAGTGGGGTTTTCCTGGGATACTAGATAGTGACATCACAGGGAGCTGCGCCAATTTCATGAGTTAGTGCGTGTAAGGAGCAATGAGTCACTTGAAGCTTACGGCAGCGCCAGGGTTCAAGTATATGCTCCTAACTGCTGCTCATCTCTACAGCCAGCAACCCACCCCTTTTCCAAAGAGCAAGAGATTTGGGGAATTCTTGGTAAAATTAAGAAAAGGTGACATTTACTGGGTTTTTAAAGTCAGGCATGACTAAGTGCCTGACGTGTGTGATCTTTCTGAACCGCTTAATTACCCTCTCAAAGAGTGAATATTAATACGCCCATTTCAGAGACGGGACAGCGAGGCTCAAAGACACCCAGTAACTCGTCAAGGGCAACAGGTGACCCTGTGCTATAGTTTGGACTTGGAATGTCCCCCAAAGGTCCCAATGTGGAAGGCTTGGCCCCCTGACCATGTGCTCCTGGGAAGTACCCTCAGGAGATGCGGCCTAGTGGGAGGAGGCTGGGTTATAGAGCGGCTGTGCTCTCAAAGGGTTATAGGGACCCAGGCCCCTTCTTTCCTTTTTGCTTCCCAGTCACCATGCGGTCAACAGGCCTCCTCCACCACACACTTCTGCACAGGTACTGCGCCACCACGGGCAAAGCGACCATGGACTCCAGGACTCACAATAAACATTTCTTCCTTTTAAGCTGGTTCTCTCGGGCATTTTGTCACAGTGAGGGAGAGCTGCCTAGCACACGCCCCATTTCCCAGTGGGGAGAGCCACATGCTTCAGAGGGAGAGAACTCCCCAGGGCCAGGGGCTTCTCACTCACCAGATGATCATGAAGAAAGGCACGGCAAAGGCTTCCGACGTGACGCCATGCACCAGGGACTGCAGCGAGCTGGGGAAGGTGCGCACCGTCTTAGGGATGACGTCCCAGGTGGTGTTGAAGTTGGTGAACGGCCCACAGGCTTTCGAGGAAGGGATGCTGAGAAACATGAGCCACAGGGCTCAGGGCCGCCTCTGAACACCCAGAACGCCTGCTTAATAATGGCCTAGTAGGAAGTGCCTCACTCCCCGGCCTTCCGGAATGTTCTGGTCAAAAATGCTTACCCTGGGGGCTGGAGCGGTGGCTCAGCGGTTTCGGCGCTTGCCTGGCAAGCACGAGGACCCGGGTTCAAACCCCAGCACCACGTACACACAACTGAGTGTTGGAGCAACTAAGACCATGTGAAAAACTCAATAAAGTTGTTTTTCTCTTTCTCTGTCTCTCTCACTGTCCCTCTCTCTTTAAAAAAAAAAAAAAAAAAAAAATGCTTACCCTGAAATTATCATCAGGTCTCTAGGTCTAACTGCCAGTGTGTAAAGGATGTGAGGGAGCTGGAGCGCTGGCTCAGCGGTTATAGCGCTTGCCTGGCAGGTGCAAGGACCCAGGTTTGAACCCCAGCACCACGTACACACTAAGTATCAGAGAAAAAAGGCCAGACAAAAAACTCAATAAAGTTTATTCTCTCTTTCTCTCTCTATCTCCCTTTCTCTCTCTTTAAAAAATAAAATAAAATAAAAATAAATAATAGTGGAAAAAAATTACAATGGCAAAACACTCAAAGCAAGACCTGAAAGAATGTCCTATATTTATATCACAAATCTATATGTAAAATTTCTCATTGCAGGCCTGTCTTCACGAATAAAAATAAATTCCTACAATCAATCCAAATACTGTTTAAGGAAAATGGATGAATAATGTATGGTCCATTCATATGAGTGGATATTAAAGACTCATTGAGAGAGAGAGAGAGAGAGAGAGAGAGAGAGAGAGGAGAAGGGGCTGGAGCGGGTGGCTCAGCAGTTACGGCGCTTGCCCAGCATGCACGAGTCCACAGGTTCAAACCCCAGCACCACGTACACAAAGAAGTGTCAGAGCAATGAAAGTCACGTGAAAAACTCAATAAAAATTGATTCTCTCCATCTCTCTCTCGCTCTCCTCTCTCTCTCTGTCCTTTTCTCTTGAGTAAAAAAAAAGAAGAGAGAGAGAGAAGATGGTCACAAAGAGATGACTGTCTCTCAGGGAAACTAAGCAGCTTAAAAGTCGTTAGAAAATGAATTTCACGGTATATTCTGTTACTTTCTTAAATATTGTGCCATGTGAATACATTTCTTATTTTAAAAATCAAAGCTATAATGTATTTAAAAGAATTAAGAGTTCTGTACGTGTTGGCAATTTTTCTCTTCCACTCATATTTTTCTGTACTGTTTAAATTTTTAAAATAACATTGCTATAATGTAAGAAAAACAAGAAGGTAGAATTAAATTATCAAGAAAGTTTTTAAAAATCTGAGAGAGGGACTTAAGGCTTCAATCTCTTAATTTAAAGAGATGAAACAATTCCACAAGAGTTGCAGACAGGGCTTGGCAAACCACAGCCCAAATCTGGCCCAGCACCTGTTTGTTTTTTAAAGAGAGAATCAATTCTGCTTAGTCTTCCATGTGGCTTTCTTTGCTCCGACACTTCATTGTGTACGTGGTGCTGGGGCTCGAACCTGCGTCCTTGCTGTGCCAGGCAAGCGCTGTAACCGCTGAGCCGCCGCTCCAGCCCCACCACCTGCTTCTTAATAAATGAAGTTTACTGGAACACACTCATGCCTGCCTGTTTATATATTGCCTTGCGCCAGCCTCAGGATCCGGCAGAGGGAGCAGCTGCACAGACCTTACGCCCTGCAAATCCTACATTGCTGACTCTCTCCCTTTATGGAAGCGTGCGCTGGTCTTTGTAGGTGGTCATTATGGAGCCACAGCACCAGGGTTCCTCCTTAGTCCAGAGCACTTCCGCTCTCCCCAGTCCCACCCCAGCTGCCAACCCCGGTGCAGAGTCCTCAAGGTCTTCAGAGCCCCAGGATGTCGCACAAAGCCCAGCACAGCAGGTGTTTAGTAAATGACCACCAAGCTCAAGTATAACATTAAAATCCAACCACACTGGCAGGGCAAGGGCTACTTCCTCTCCTTCCTGCCCTCCTCACTCTCCCAGGCTTCTACAGTGACCATGCATTATTTTGATCATCAGAGGGGCCTAGAAGACAGGTCCTTGGAAAAGCGGGTGGGGTAGGAAAGACCCGCAATGCCAAGTTCCAGAAGTGGACCAGGGCACTCCAGGGTCCAGAGGGAGACTCAGTGTGGAGGCTGGCTCGGAGAAGCCAAGAGGGACTCACCGGCCTCTGCAAGTGGAACGCCAAGGGAGAAGCCAACAAAGAACCACCACCTCTACATAGATGGGGACCCAGGACAAAGCAAGGAAGCAAGCCCGAAAACAAAATCCCAGGGCTGGAGTCACAGCGCTTGCCTGGCATGCGTGAATACACAAGTTCGAACCCCACCACCACGTACACAGCGGAGTCTCGGAGCAATGAAGGCCACGTGAAAAACTCAATAGAATTGATTCTCTCTCTCTCACTGCCCCTCTCTCTTTAACAAACAAATAAACAAAAAAACAAAGCCCTAGTTACCGGGACATGCTGATGGTCAGAGGTATTATCGCCAAACAAAGCCCAATGAGCAACACCAACAGGAAGAAGAAGTTAGAATTCGAAGCTCTGAACTGCCTCGGGGAGGGTCTGCAGGTATAGAGAAGACTCAACTAAGGAGAGAAAAGGAAAGAGAACATTAAGAGCGGTCAGTACCCAAGAGTGGGAGGGAGCACATTCAGGCCTCACAGTGGGCTCGAGCACGGGTCTAGCAATATAGGTCAAAAGGAAACATGTTTACTGCAGACTCCAGCCGTGGAGCTCTCATGCTGGTAAAGTAAGAAAAATGGGCCAGAACCCATATATGCAGAGGTTCACTGTTACTGTTGATTACAGAGAACAACTGGAAGCAACCTAAATAGCTATGGGGCGGGGGGATTCCTTAAAGGAATCCCTTAAGTACACCCATACAGTGGAATACCAGACAACCCTTAAAAAGGTTGAGAATATTACACACCCATGAGGTACTATAAAATGAAAACAGCAGATGTCAGAACTTTATATGATGTGAATTCGTTTAAGTGTTTAAAGGTATTTATTCTTAACAGGAATTTAAATATGTATAAATGTTCTACAATAATATTTATCAAATTAAGAACTATTCTGCTTGAAGTCTTTAACAAGCATACATATTTTTCCTACATATTAAAAGTAATTTATTGGGCTGGGGATGTGGCTCAGTGGCAGAGCATTTGCCTAGCATGTGCAGGGTCCTCAGTTCCATCCCCAGCACTGGTGGGCAAACAGACCGGTCCAGGGTATGAGCCCACTCCCACCTCCTCTTACCTCTTTCACATAAAAGATGATAATGAATTTCAAGGTCGCAATTGCAGGGAGCAGGGGTGAGAAAAATGCTCCAATCCAGCAAATGGTTTGTCCATACACGATCCCCAGGACATTGTCAGGAATGGCGAACTCCTGCTGTCCCCAGCACCGAATCAGCTTCCAAGAGGAGCAGTAGGTCACCAGGAGCCTAGAAACAAACCAGAGAATTTCTTACCTGGCCAAGGGTGTCTGCCAAGGCCACGGAAACACACCCATTTAATCAAGGCTATCTCCACCGTAACTGGTTTGTCAAACGTCAAACACACAACAGAGAGAACTCTGGAATCATGAAGCCCAGGCTCTGGGGCTCAGATCTACAACTCAGCAGCCATATCAATACAGATTTCCCCGTTTCCTTGAGCTTCATTTTCCCACCTGAAATTTGGGGGTGACTTATAACACCAGGAAACACAGGAGGCCTCGGACCCTGGCTTGCAACTCAGCACAGGATATTCTGCGCCTCCACATAGGAAGTAGCTAATGAAGACCTCCTGCCCAGCGACGCCACTTCCCAGGACCCCAGAGGCTTCCTACAGAAACCCCAGGACCAGGGGCCTCACACTAACACACACAGTTGTTCCTGCAGCTTAGCTATGCATTTGCAGAACTTCCAGAAAGGACCAAATACCCCTCAGGAAGGGGCTGGAATTATAAATTATTAGCCATGGACACAGTGCAAAATATGTTGTTTAAAATGAACGAGGAAAATCTACGGGCCTGACATGGAAATCCGTTCATGATATTTTGTTTATATGAGGGCTGGGAAGGCAAGAAGCAAGATGCAGGCCAATGTGGGTGAAATGTGATCCCTTTTATGAAGGAAATAAAGATTTCTTCCACTAAGACTGTGCATCTGCCAGGCATGGTGGTGCACACCTGTAATCCAGTGATTTGGGAGGCTGAGGCAGGAGGATTGCAAATTTGGCCAGTTTTAGCCACTTTGTGAGGCCCTAAGCAACTTAACAAGATCCTGTCTCAAAATAAATAAAAAGGGCTGGGGATGCGGCTCAGGGGTAGAGCACTTGCCCAGCATGCACAAGGTCCTGGGTTCAATTCCCAGTACTGACTACATATACTTATGCATGTACTTAAGTAGATGTGTGTTTTTACATATTTGAACCACTCCATCTTCCCTCAGTGTGGTAACAATGGCTGCTCAGAGGAGAAGATAAGACCAGGGAAGCACAGAGCACAATACCAACACCACCACCACCACCACCAACAAAAACCATATTCTCTAGACTTCTATATTTGTTTAATTTTTTAGCAAGTACATATTTATATTGCTTTTGCATATTTTTCAAAGTTCTTAAAAAAATTTTTTTAAAGAGAGGGTCAGTTTTTATTTATTTTTTTCATCTGGTTTTTGTTTCTCCAACACTTAGCTGTGAATGTGATGCTGGGATTCGAACCTGGGTCCTTGGCACATGCCAGGCAAGTGCGCCAACTGCTGAGCCACCCCTCCAGCCCCTCTTTTTTTTATTATTAGTTTGATATAATCTAACATATTGGAGGGAACTGTGCATACATGGATACTGACACAGTGAGATAATCAGTTAAGGGCAATCCTAGACCAGGATCGACCCCCTTCATCCATTCCCCGAGCTCCTGCCTCCTCTGTAATTACACCATACCATAGTTTGAAATGAACACGTACACGGATGGTAATTGTTGGCAGTTCTGAGTTTCTCTGCCTGCCTGTGTGTACCCAGGCTTCTAACGGGAGCTGAGAGCTCCCTGTTGTATTGATGACCCCCCTCGTGCCTCCTTCCCTTCTCCCCCCACCTTATGGTTCCCCCAGCTTATGTGGGGTTTCATCTGTGCTGAGTTTATCGCTTAAGCTTAGCTAACTTGCACCATCTTAGGTTTTGCTCCAGCTTCCACATACGAGAGAAAACATGCGGCCCTTAAGACTCTGAATTTGGGATATTTCCATTCCATCCCCTCTTTTTTAATATTTATTTTTAGGGTCTCAATGGGCCTCTAGGTCATAATTTTCTGCACGTGGTTAAGTGAACAATGATTCACAAACAACTCAAGAGGAGACTAAGAACAATAAAAATGACAATACGGGGGGCTGGAGCGGTGGCTCAGTGGTTACGGCGCTTGCCCGGCATGCGCAAGTACACGGGTTCAAACCCCAGCAACCCACGTACACAACTAAGTGTCAGAGCAACGAAAGCCATGTGAAAAACTCAATAAAAATTGATTCTCTCTCTCTCTCCCCCTCTCTCTGTCTCTCTCACTGTCCTTCTCTCTTACAAAAAAAATGACAACGCGGCCTTGAAGATCACGATGGGAACGTTCTCTGTGCTGCCATCGGTGTTAATTCATTTAATCCCCACAGCAAGGCTGTGACTGGGTCCTGTCCCCTGCCCCAGTGTCACAAGTGGGAAGCAGGCAGTGAGCTTAAATAGCTGCCCAAGGTCACGTGACTAGCAAGAGGCAGTGCTGGGGTCTGAATCCACATCAGGAAACCCAGCCTCCACTGCAGCCTGGGGTCTCCACTGACGGAGCCCTGGCTGTGCTGGCAGCGGAACGCGTTTCAGGGAAGACTCGCAACAGCACATTTCCACCCTGGGAGCCACCTTTAGACAGCGCAGTTAACAGGAACTGGGGCATCAACAACTCCCCTTGGCTCCCAGGGGCCGTGGAGTCATCAGGGGCTGTATTGGGATCCCCAGTCATGGGCTGAGCTGGAGGAGGGGACCTCTCACTTACTTTCTTGGGAAATCCACGAAGATGGTCACAGCCAAGATGATGATGAAGTCGAAGATCATCAGCTTGTACATTTCCTGCCCAACCTGAGTCTCCCAGCACTGAAACCACAGAGGGCAAGAGACGCTGAGACACCCTGCTCGGGGCAGAGGAAGGCGGGCTCCCACACCCCTTCCAAGACCCCTTCCGCCTCCAGATCCTCCGGCCTACGAGCTCCAACATAGGCTTCAGTTTTCCAGCCCCTGAACATGCAGGGCAAGTGGAGACCGGCCTCAAAGCTAAATCAGACGCAGGCGCAACCAGGAGTCCAGCCCATGGCTGCAAGGGGCTGAGCTTGACCATGACACCATATAGCCAAACGACACCCACAGCCAGCAGGCTGCTGCCGCCCCGAGGCTCACCGGATAGAGCTTCTGGTTGTAGCCACAGAGTTCACACAGCGTGTCGTTATCACAGGACGTGATCTTGGAGCCCAGGGTGAACACCAGCACACAGATGGTGGCCAGTCGCATGAAGACACACCTTCAGGATGGAGAAAAAAAGGACAGAGGAGGGCCTCAGGGCAGGCAAGAGAATGCAGAGGCCACTTTTTACTTATATATTTATTTTTTGGTACTAGCAATTAAAACCCAGGGGTGCTCTACTCCTGAACTTTGCCCCCAGGTTCTTTTTATTTTTATTTCGAGACAGGGGTCTCACTAAGTTGCTGAGGCTGGCCTCGAACTGGCAATCCTCCTGTCTCAGCCTCCCCACACCACCCACTCGCTCCTTCCCACTGCTAAGCAGGCACCGTGTGACATGTGCCACCAGGTGAGATGCAGCCGGCAGGAAACTCAGGGTACCCTGAGGAGCGTCCATAGCGAATGGCTGAAACGGGACCTGATTAAAACTGACGCCAGCCACAGTCGCCTATAGCATGTGTCACCATGCTCAGCCTAGTGCTCACCCAGTTAAACGGCATTGTTCAGGGCTGGAGCGGTGGCTCAGCGGTTTCGGCGCTTGCCTGGCAAGCATGAGGACCTGGATTCAAACCCCAGCACCACGTACATAACTGAGTGTTCGAGCAACTAAGGCCATGTGAAAAACTAAATAAAGTTGTTTCTCTCTTTCTCTGTCTCTCTCACTGTCCCTCTCTCTTAAAAAAAAAAAAAAACAACTTTAAAACAAATAAATAAATAATGTCCAGCGGAAACGGAGGGCTGATTGCCACCTCTCCTCACAACATCAGCTAACCACGCCGGGTGTGGCAAGCGCTCCTGCAGCCAGCATGCCCGGCAGTGTGCAACGGGGCAGGCGGCCCTGGCCAGCAGCTGGGGGGTGTCCGCAGGGGAGCGGGGATTCCTGATGGTCTCATCCTCAGACAGACGAGGCATGCAGCTTCCGAGGCTGCTGTCAGGGCACTGATCCGCACCACAGCCGGCTCCCACGCAATGTCCTCGTTGACATCCACCCCACACCACATGCTTCCTGGGCGTGCCCAGCCGAGCTGCAGTAGCGTATTCAGGATGTTTGTGGCATCAAAGCCAGCACTGTCACGCAGCTGACGTGGAAGGATCTCCAGGGCCTTGGCATATGCCCCAATCAACAGCTGCTGCCTTCCTGGAACAGACCTTGAGTCATCCCGCAGGTACTTGGAGAGCTTCATCCCAATGGCTCCGCCACCAGCCACCTCTGAATCAGCCCTGATGGCCCTCCTGACGGTCATGATAGCATCATGCAGGGACCGCTCTGTCTCCTCCACAAACTGCTCAGAGCCTCCACGGAGGATGAAGGTATGAGTCTGGGCCTTGGGGCAGCCAGTGAAGAAATTCTACCTCTCGCCTCCAATCTGGGTCTCTTTCAACACCTGGCTGTGGCCCAGCACATCTGCTGGTGGGTGGGGCCTCCACAGGCCACCACTGTCCTCTTCAGAGCCTCCTCAGGTACACGGCTGGCACAGAACACGTTCCTATCAGCAAAGCACTGGGTGGCCACATCCCCAATGAACACGCTGACCCTGGCTCCAGAATGATGGGTCCTCTCTAACTTGTCACCAACGATGGTCTGATATCCTCCTCTGTGAGCCCTCGGATTTCAGCCTTCTCCTTCCCAGCTTTCAGGGCAAGCTCAACATTTAAAAGGGCAGTCGAGGGTTAGGGTACTTTTTGGGTTGCATTTCGAAGCAGCATGAGAGAAAGTCTTGAATGCACCACCAGCCACCAGCTGAGACTCCTCTAGGGCTCCACCCTGCACCTTCTTGATTCCACTCAGCGTAAGCTGCAGCAAGTCCCCGAGCACCATCGCGGCAGCCACCCCCAGCTAGGGATGAAGGCTTCCTGCGGGACGACCAGCCTGCAGCTCAGAGGTGTCACGGCGCTCTTCCAGCAGCTTCCTCCGCTCCACTGTACCTGGCTTCCTCACAGCGATCTCTTTGATCCTGTTAACTGCCAACTGGGGGGCTGTGCGGAGAGCTCGGATGACGATCTGGGGGTGAAACACTTCCTGCTCCTATGGCTTCACCTGCTTCAGAACCTCTACAGCCAGTGGGCTCCCTGAGGTGTTGCCATCCCCGACCTCGGCATCGTGGGACTCAGCAATGTCCACCAAAGTCCATGCTGCAGGATGGACATCAAGCAGCTTCAGAACTGGAAATTGTTGCTTTGCCTCGATCGCCCGCAATAAGCTTGTCCATGCCACGAGGACCCATGGTGGTTCTTGCAGCCTCGGCGATCACCTGGCAGGGGATGCCTGGGCAGCTATCAGTACCCTCTTTCAACAGGATAACTGGTGTGGGCATCCCTGGGGAAGCTTGTTCAGTTCCTTCTCTGTTCTGAGAAGGAATTGTTAAAAGAATACAAGGGACTTCCAAGGCCTGACAACCAAATGTGGCATACGAACCACGCACAGCCCCTGATTTGAACAAGCCATCTGCCGCTCCATCGGGGAGACTGGCTCCATTTTAGGTGGTGTGAGGATGGCTTACGTTAAATCAAGTCCTAGTCACCTGGAGAGCTACTGCAGTGTTTATGGGTGTCATCCAAGATTTGCTTAAAATAATCGAGCAGAAGTGAAGCAAACAGATAAACCAAAATGGGAAAAAGGCTGGGGATGTTGGAACTAACTGGTGGGCAGATGGGGGCTCCTCACGCCATTTGTTCTGTTTGAAAATTCCCAAAATATAAAGTTTTGGGTTTTTTTTTTAATAGATGCAAATGCAATTGCAGACATTTTGAGAAGCAGAAAGAAAATTCTCCCATTTCCCATGTCCCCACCTGGCCCTCTTTGCTCATTTGAGTGACCTCATTGGACTCTACCTTATGTAAACCTGTCAATTCTGACACATTCACAGCAATCCCTCCTCCTAGGGTCACACTCTGTGACTTCAGCTTTCAAAACAGGCAACACTAGGACCAAAGGTACCATTCTGACAGGTAGACTCATCCAAGTGATTTCACGCATGTACAAATTCGTTCCTTCATGGGGACTCATCTGACTCAGCTCGGGAGGAAGATGGGGCATGATTGATTGGCAGTGTCTGCCCGGGCAGGTGCACACCCGACATGGCATGCCTGCCGTTAGGGGTTACCTAAGAATGGTCAGGCGGATCTCAAAGCCTGGGGAGTAGTCCTCATAGTGGATGATCTTGGCAAAGATGATGGGGGTGATAAAGTTGGCCAGTGTGATCACAATGGATGGTAGGTACAATATCAGGAGGTTCTCTCCAAAAACCATCTTGTCAATTTCCTAGGAAGACAATAAAGAGGGGCTGTAATATAATAAAGGAAGTGGTAACACAAATGAGCTGGAAAAAAAAAAATAACTCAACTATGCATATTGGGCAAACAAAATAGATTTGCCATTCAACACGGCCTCTAAACACCAGCCATCTTCCTGCAGTGTTCAGAGATACCCAGTACCATGCCGGAAGGAAAATGAACTCTGCTGGATTTATTAAGGAAAAGTATTTTTAAAAATCCACATATTCTGTATGAACTGGCAATTTAAAGTATTATCAAGGATGTAGTACTGATTGATTTGTAATAGCCATTCTCTCCTTCTTTCATAGTAACAGATTACTTAGTCACATGCGCAGCTATCCAGGACAGAAACTAAATTGCAGATGTGTGTGGTGGCACACGCCTGTAATCCCAGCAAGTTGGGAGGCTGAGGCAGGAGGATCACAAGTTCGAGGCCAGCCTAGGCTACTTAGTGAGACCCTACCTCAAAATAAAAAATAAAAAGACTGGATTGTGGTTCAGTGGTAAAGAGCCTCTGGATTCAATCCCCAATACAAAAAAGGAAAAAAGCCTAACTTATTTAGCCTTCCTCATCCATGTGACTAAACTCTGGTCAAAGGATATGACTGGACATAATGTCAAAGCCCAGGGAAAGTCCCTAACGTTGCACCTTCCCCAACTCCTTCCCTTTGGCTTGAATGTGGACAAAGTGGAAAGCTACCTTGTACACACAGAAGAGGGCCACACCCGACGGATACCAGAGCTACCAGATGGATGGAATCCGGGTCCTGGTGGTTATTTCACAAAGCATTCACTAGACCAACTTGGATTGTGTGTGTGTGTGCACGTGCGTGCATGTGCACACGTGCACTACTAAGGATTGAACCCAGGAGCATTCTACCACTTACCAATACCCCTAGCCCTTTTTTTTCTTGGAGACAGGTTTGAGACCACAGGGTCTTGCTAGGTTGTCCAGGCTGACCTCAAACTTGAGATCCTCCTGCCTCAGCCTCCCAAGGAGGTGGGATTAGATTTGAACCACCGTGCCCAGCTCAACCTGGATTTTTAAAACCACTCCTATTTTAAGAGGCTCTAGCTGGTAAGAAAAGAAGGGATAAAAATGCAAGCCATCCAGCCTAAATTTGAATATTGTTAATATCAGGAGGAGTAGGTCTTGGAAGGTTTCTTGGGTGATGGGGAGGAGTAAGTATCTCAAAAACAATATTAGATGCTAAATTTCTATTAAGAGTGGACCCTGATCACCTCTGGTTGTCAGTTCTCTATCACCCAAAGTTCAATCTCCACGTGTATACAGAAATGATGCTGGTATCACACGAGGCCCAACCGGAGCAGCCGGAGTGCAAGTTGAATCAGCTCCTACAGGATACTTACTTTCTTCATGTGTTCCTGAGAGAAGATAGTTGCTATGTAGATCGCGTAGAAGCACGCCGCTAGAACTGCCAGAACGACGCAGTTCAGAAGCAGCCTCAGGGAGTAGATGCGGATGGTTTCTTCCGAGGTCCTTTCTGCTATTTTCTGCCGTATTCTTTCTTCCTCCAGATCTGCCTGACGACCAGAGAAAGCCCATTTGTGGCACTGGAATGATGAGGTATTTGGGAACGGGAATGGCAATACCCTCCCTTGTTTAAGACTTCCATTAAATACTCCCATCCCCCAAGAGACCTTCCAGACTGAGCCCAACTACGATGCATGTCTATGAATGGCCTCTATCAAGACAGAACCTCCTATGCAACACAGTTAGGCTTTGGAATGAAAACCAAACCATTAATTTTTTTAATGACAGTACTCATATATGAGATATACATGTATTTAATGTATATACAGTGTCGTTTCTTTAAACAGCCTACAGCATGACATTTTTAAGTCAATCTGATAGTCTCTGATTTTAAGGGGAAATTTGATGTGTTTATATTTAGTGTAAGATATAATACATTTGATTTGATTCCTTCCCCCCAACCTTATTAAGTTTTCGCTTTTGCTTGTATCCCCACCTCCATTCTTTCTTTTTTTTTTTTTTTTGGTGGATTTTACCAAGCTGTCCTTCATTACTCCTTCTCTCCTTATTAATTTGGAAATTTTCTTGTACTTTCTCATAATATCTCCACTCTATCCTACCATTATAGCATTCCTTCCTTAGTCCCATTTATTTGGCACAAGCAACATTTATGACAGGGTCTCATCAAGTGGGGAAATAGCAGGAGGTGGAGGGAAGACACCCCCTGTGGGTCCCTGGCTCTCTTTCCAGTTTCGGTTCACCAGAGCCTCTGCTTGGGTCAAAGATAATCAACCTCAGGGCTGGAGCAGTGGCTCAGTGGTTACAGCACTTGCCTGGCACGCGTGAGGACGTGGGTTCGAAACCCAGCACCATGTACGCAATGAAGTGTCAGAGCAATGGAAGCCACTTGAAAAACGAAATAAAATTGATTCTCTCTTTCCCTCTCTCTCTTTAAAAAAAAAAAAAGATAATCAACCTCGATCAAGCTGTTGCCAAAAACCCTTGAAAACAACAGAGGGGAAGCTTGCTCAGCACCCGAGACAGGTGGGAATGCACCCAGATCCCCTCCAAGCTGCCAACTCTGCTGATGAGGACCCCACCACAGGAAAACCCAGCAGCACTCACTCGGAGCTCGTACCGCAAGCTGCTGTGCTTCAGTTCGGCCATGCTGCGGTTGGTGATGCAGAAGTCCCAGCCAGCAAAGATCTTGTTGCAGTAACTCTGAAAGTGCTCCTCACTCCGAATCAGGTTGATTTTGAACCCTTCCACCGACCTGACCCCCAAACACAAACGCAGGCCCATCATCAGCTTCATCTAAAATCTAAGAAGCCAGACATGTCTGTATTTCTGGCCCATTTAGATATGGGTAAGTTTTGGGCTGGAGCAGTGGCTCGGCGGTTATGGCGCTTGCCCAGCATGCGCAAGTACACAGGTTCAAACCCCAGCACCCACGTACACAACTAAGTGTCAGAGCAACGAAAGCCACGTGAAAAACTCAATAAAAATTGATTCTCTCTCTCACTGTCCTTCTCTCTTTAAAAAACAAACAAACAAAAAAAAACGGATAAGTTTGGACCATTCTAAATATATGTCATAGCTAACCAAATATAGTTGAAAATAGCCTTCTTTTATACATCTAGCAAATTCCATCAGCTAGTAACTTTGAGTACAGTCCACATTCTGATATAACCTATAGATGCCACGTGGTCTGGTTCTGCCATCTCTCCTCCCACATGGCCTCTCTGCTGTAAGATGCAATAGCTGTCTTTCCTTCCATAAGAACCTGACTCCATCCCCCTGCCCCAGGGCCTTTGCACTCCCCACTACTCTCTCCAGGGTTTTCCCTCTGGCTCTTCCCATGGCTGACTCCTTCCCATCTGCTGTAGTTTGAATCTGGAGTGTCACCCTGCTTGGGAGCTATTGGGAGGTGGAACCTTGGAGAGATGGGGCCTAGCGGAGGTAACTTAGGTCATTCTGCCATGATGTACCGTGCTGCCGCAGACCCAAAGCAACAGGGCCAAAGCACCATGGACTGAAGCCATGAGCCAAGATAAACCTTTCCTCCTTGTACGCTAACTACCTCAGGTATTTTCTCACAGTAAAGCAAAACTGACACATCGTCCTTCAGATTTCAGCTCAAATATCTTCTCCTTGATCCCTCCTCTCCCCATCTAAAGATGCAACCTCTACTTCGAATCAGTCCCTTTAATTTCCTTCACAGCAAAGAACCTCATCTGCAATTACCTTCTTTACCCATTCACGGTTTACAATCCCTACTCTACGTTTTAAATTCCTGGAGAGCAGCTGCCCCGGCTGTCTCCCCACGTTTATATTCACAATGCGTCCACCATACTTTAGCTA
The DNA here is from genome assembly GCA_004027875.1 of Aplodontia rufa. Taxonomy (NCBI): domain Eukaryota; kingdom Metazoa; phylum Chordata; class Mammalia; order Rodentia; family Aplodontiidae; genus Aplodontia; species Aplodontia rufa. The sequence goes on from PVKS010004036.1 coordinate 88,129, forward strand.
ACGGACAGAGCAGTGGATAAATGAATGACTTCAATGGTGAACGAAACATGCTTCCCGAGCACCTGCTTAAACCACACGCCACTCGTGCACATTTCGTGACTTTTATCCAATCAAATGCTTTCGCGGAACATCAAGTCATGAAAACACCAAATGCTACACACAGTCCTCTCGGAAGCAACAGGCTTTTTTTAGGATCTGCTCGGGAGGCGTGGAAGGAACAACTGTGATCAGTCATTTGTGCTGTCCCAAAGTGCCCATTCCTCAAGGATTTCAACCTGAGATTTGTTCCACTAAGCTCCATAAATACTTCTATTATATGGGGGCCACAATGCCCTGTGAAAAGTTGTTATTAAAGCAACGAAAGCAATTCATATCCCTCTCCTTCCTTAGAGATTTCTCCCTCACTAAAGCGCTTGGCAGACACAATGCTGTCATGTGACCCTAACACCCTTGGCCTCAGGTGACAGGTCAGAGGTCTCGGCACCTGAATAACGGGTTCATTACACACACTCAGCATTGCACGGCCACAGATGCGAGGTCCCAATCAGGCACCCGAATGAAGCAGAGCCAGCGAGTTCTAGTCAAAGAATGTCTACATCTGTGACCCAGGGAGTCAGAGATCGGTGGAAACCGAGGTGACCAATTTCTCACCAGTTAAGGAATCTGCTGCCAGACAAGAGACCCACAGATGAGGAGCCCTCGCTTTTGACACTGTTCCTAAGCAATGGCTATGCCTTTGTCCTTCTCATAATTGAGTTCCCTCCCTTCCTTCATTCCCAAGGTGCCACTCAATCGCCCTTGTCCCAGTGAGCCAGAGTTTGATTTCAGCCATTTGCAATCCAATGGATTAATCAATGGACACCCCAAAGTAAAGCTGGGGTGCTGGGGGAGAGGCGTGTGGAACTGCCGGATGTGTTCACTAACAACTACCCAAGAACTCCAGCAGTCCAGTCCTGACCTCGGTGTCCCCCAGGTCTTCCCTGCAAAGCCCACCCCTGGACTGTCTCAGCTTTTGGCCAAAGGTTTCCAGGGTCCACAGAACTTTACAGGACTCCAGCTGTCAAGGGTAATTAAAAAAAAACACAATGACGAGACGCCCTTACCTCTTTACTATCCAAACGAGGCTCAGGGCCAGGTAGGCAATCGTGCTTATCAAATAAGCCAGGGGCAGGTCATAGGTGAAGTTGTGGAATTTTATACCATCAATGGTGTAATGTCCATAGAAGAGGCTGGTCTCCTCCAAGAAACCCTGAAATGAAGTCAAGGACTCTAGGTCAGCCTGGGGAGCTTCTTGCAGCAAAGCAGAAATTTCTGATTAATGAACTCACATTCCAATGTCTTTCTTCATGTCCCTATGTCCCTAGACATGCGAACAGCCCCAGGAGTATGGGGGGTGCTCAGTATCTGAGGTATAAGGCACTGACATTTATTGAGCATAAAATAAAACACGTGAGCTGGGCATGGTGCTGCACACCTGTAATCCCAGCAGCTTGGGAGGCTGAGGCAGGAGGATTGCTAGTTCAAGGCCAGCCTCTGCAACTCAGCAAGGCCCTAAGCAACTAAATGACAACCTGTCTTAAAACAAAAAACATTAAAAGGGCTGGGGATGTAGCTCAGTGGTTAAGCATCCTTGGGTTCAATCTCTGTTACCAAAAACAAAACCACCCAGGTGAATCATTCAAAACAAATTAAGAAACAATTCCATATGCATCAAAAAGAATAAAGTCAAATTCAGACACACAGAGTGGAATGGTGGATGCTGGGGACTTGGGGAGGAGAGGGGAAGAATAACAGATATAGACTTCCAGATCTGAAAGAAGTGCAAATCCATGGCTGGAGCGCTGGCTCAGCGGTTACGGTGCTTGCCTGGCATACGTGGGTTCAAACCCCAGCACCACGTAGGCCACATGAAAAACTAAATAACATTGTTTCTTTCTTTCTCTCTCTCTTTAAAAAAAAAATGGTTAAGGTAGTACGTTTTATGCTATGTTTACCATAGTAAAAATAAATAAAAATCTGTATGCCTTGGACTTAGCAATGAGAGGTTAAGGATACCAAAACGCCAGCAATAAAAGGAAAAATAAATTTTCAAAATTTATCATCAAAATAGAATTATATGAAGATCTCACAACTCCACAATCAAAAGACAAATAATCCAATCTGAAAACAAGCGGAGAATCCAAACAGACATTTATCAAAGAAGACACAGAAGTGGCCACAGACGCTCAGGGTTGAGTCAGCAGAGAAATGCACATCAAAACCACGACAAGATGTCACTCCACACTAACATGCCTGTGACGGAAGCAGATGACAGTGCGTGTGGAAAGGACGTGGAGGACACGGAGCTCGCGTGCGCGGTTGAGCAGGCAATCGGTGCAGCTGGACGAGAGCAGCCCCGCTAAATGCGGCTGCACCCTGCAGCATGTCCTCAGGGGAAACGCACGCACACCCCGCAGCACCGTTCACCAGGAGGACGGCATCAGGGTCACATCACTAAAGATGACCCCTGAAGACGCCACCCCCTCGGAGCCAGGCACAGAAGGCCGCATATTATAGGAGTCCGTCGATTTTATTTTTTTGCAGTGCTGGGGATGGAACCCAGAGCCTTGCGAACGCTAGATCAATACTCTACCACTGAGCTGATGGGGCATCTGCAGCCCTCAGTTCCATCTACGGAAAGCATCCGGAACAGGCGTCTTAGCAGATTGGGACTCGCTCAGGGCCGCCTGGGACACCGGGAGCTTACAGCTAAAAGGCGTGGGGCTTCTTTCCCACGTAACGAAAAGGTTCTGGAGTTGACCGTACACCTCGGGACATGCTGAAAACCAATATGCTGTATGCTTGAAATGAATTACACGGCATGCGGATATCATCTCAATAAAGCGGTTAGTAAAAAGAGGGGGGGTTGCTGGAGCGGTGGCGCTTGCCCGGCACGTGCGAGTACACGGGTTCGAACCCCAGCACCACGCACACAACTAAGTGCCAGAGCAACGAAAGCCACGTGAAAAACTCAATAAAAATTGATTCTCTTTCTCACTGTCCTTCTCTCTTTTAAAAAAATAAAAATGATAAAAAAAATAAAACAGGGTTGAGGGTATAGCTCAGTGGTAGAGGGCTTCCGTAGCATGACCAAAGCCCTAGGTTTAATCCTCAGCACAGCAAAAACAAAAACCAAATAAAAATTCCAAACATATCCTTTGTGAAAAATGGCACAGAAGATTCTTTTTTTTTTTTTAATACCAGGCATTGAACCCAGGGGTGTTTAACCACTGAGCCACATCCCCAGCACACACACACACATGCGCAAGCGCATGTACACACACACACACCCACACACACACACATATATTTTTACTATTAAAAAGTTTATTTAAAGGGCTGGAGCGGTGGCTCAGTGGTTTTGGTGCTTGCCTGGCAAGTACAAGGGCCCGGGTTCAAACCCCAGCACCACGTACATAACTAAGTGTTGGAGTAACTAAGGCCATGTGAAAAACTAAATAAAGTTGTTTCTCTCTTTCTCTGTCTCTCTCACTGTCCCTCTCTCAAAAAAAAAAAAAATTGTCTAAAAAAAAAAAGTTTATTTAAAGGGGCTGGAGTGGTGGCTCCAGCCACCGCTGGAGAGAGCCCGTGGTTGCAGGCTGTGGCAGTTCCAGCACTGGCCTGGCATGCACAAGGATGCGGGTTCAAACCCCAGCACCACGTACACAACTAAGTGTTGGAGCAACAAAGGCCATGTGAAAAACTAAATAGAAAATTGAATCTCTCTCTCTCTCTCTCTCTCACTGTCCCTCTCTTTAAAAAAAAATTAAAAAAAAGAAAAGACTATCAAAGGTCTGGTGACCTCTGGGGGGCAGGGAGCTTTCACTCATTATATATTGTTTATTTTTCATAACCACCACGTATTCTCAAATATCTAAGTAATTAGGTACATCTTTTAATAGAAACAAAAGCACATATTCTCTTCCTCTCCCCCAAAGTCTGAGCACACAGAACATGAGAACCTGCCCAACTCTATGAAACCCGCGGGGCAGAAGCACCCAGGACCCGGCCATACGAGGCGTACTGCATCTGGAGCAGAGGGGCTTAACCCGGAATTACTAAACATTTAAGGGATTTCACGCTCGAGCATGTCTACATGTGTGTGCAGTGTGCGTGCACGTGGGTATGGGCACGTGTCACATTGTGTGATGTGAGTATCACACGTCTCCATGTGTCGCTTCTGGGTAGAGGGCCACAGCCTGCAACCACGGGCTCTCGGATTTCCAGGTCAGAGCAATCCATCAATTCCATCAGCTTCGTTTCCACTGAAGCTTCTTTCTGGCGGGGAACTCAGCATTTTGGTGCATTTTACTCCACATGAAGGTGGCAGGGTCAAGGAAAAGGACACTGGCTGAGCCTAACAAAACACACTTCCTGTAGGATCCCACAGGAGGCGGGTGGGCGACAACCCCTGACGATGACGTCACAAATCCTATTTCTTTGACTGGTTCAGGAGTCAACTCTTGTCTTGGGCTCCCATGACGGGACACTCAGCTTTTAATCAGCTCACTTCTACCATTGTGAAGGTCCAAAGGGTTGGGCTAAATACTTACAGTGCCAGAGAGCAAGTCAATGATGTAAGTGTAGAAGTAAATGAGGCCAGAGCTGCTAATGGGGTACATCGTGCACTGTATATCTGCAAGGAACAAATGAGAACACTGGTTGGAAACGTCGGCAGGCTCTGAAACGCACCCGCTGCAGCTGGTGAGTCTCTACCTGTAACTGCACACGCACGAGGAGAGGCCTCACAGATTCACACGTTAGGGTCAGTTCTATATTTCTGATTTTCTATTTTCCTGTTTCTACATGCAATGCATCTAACACAATAACATTTCTTTCTATTTTCTCCGACTTCTCCTTCTAGAAGTTTGTTCACTCTTCTCCCTAAACTCTGGGGCGATGCGTCTTTTCTAAGTATTTTGCATGTGAGTTCACAAATAGAACATTTTGGAGGTTAGGGATTTAGCTCAGTGGCAGAGCGCTTGCCTAGCACACGCAAGGTCCCGAGTTCCATCCTCAGCCCTGGGGAAAAAAAAACCAATAGAACATTTTCTGTTTGTACGTGTCTTTCGGGCTCTAGGATTCATGTTTGTATGTGCTTTGTGATATCTGATTGATAGAAATGCTATCCCAGGGGCTGGAGCAGTGGCTCAGCAGTTACAGTGCTTGGCTGGCATGAGCGAACCCCACCATCATGTACATAACAAAGTATTGGAGCAACAAAAGCCACGTGAAAAACTAAATAAAATTGATTCTTTCTCTCTCTAAAAAAACAAAAAGAAATGTTACCCCACCATTTGAAGCAATCTAATAAATAAGATCTTTACATGTACATAACCATTCAGTTTCATTAAAATACACATATATTTATGTATATATATGATCAATCAACAAACTGTTAGCACCAGTTTTAGTGATACTACCTCATGCTTGGACAACTATCCATGATAGCTGACCATGCATCAGTCAGCTATCACCGTGAAACAAATGGTATCCCAGTCTCAGGGACTGAAAGTCAAAAGTTTATTTTCCCACTCATGGGCTTACAGCTGGAGTTTATTCAGCTGACTGAGGTAGAGCCAGGTTAGACTGGGCTTTTGTTGGACTGAAGTCTATTCCACATGACCTCACCGGGGCCTAGACCGAAGAGGCAAGGTACACCAGGGGCGTGTTCTTCTCATGCTATGTCCCAGGGACACAACAAAGGAAGTCAAACACAAGAAGGCATTTTAAGCTCACACTTCACCAGACCAAACAAGTCATGCACCCAAGGCCAATAACAACGGGCCCGGGAGTAGTCGCTACTCACAGTGGCCGTCACTGAAAAGTCACAAATTGGGGAAAATAACTCAAACTACAACCCTTCTTTGGGCTTTAGTATCCTCTTTGTGAAAATAAACGAGGTGAATCAGTTCCCCCAAGGCGAATTCCAACTCTCCCATGTCATAATTCTACCATGCATGTGATTATGTGTTCATTCAACAAACATTTCTTCATCAGACGCCCAGACAGATGTTGGGGATATAAAGATAAGAGGCCTTTCCTGCTCTTGAAAAGCTCGCCGTCAAGCGGCACAGAAACACTGGGTTTGCACTAGGTGCTCATACGGCTGCTTGAACACACAGTGTGGACAGAGAGGAGAACGGTGGCCCTCCATTCCTCACTCCCTATCCTCAAACCCGGGCCGTGGGCCAAATCTAGCCAGCTGTCTGCTTTTGTTAAGAACGTATCTCTGAAACCTCACCACACCTGTTCATTCCATGTCATCAATGGCCACATGGGCAGAGTTCAACAGTCACAGCAGCAACCACAGGCTCAGGACATCTGAAATGCTTCCTGGGCAGCCCTTTACAGGAAGGCGGAGCCAGCCAGCCACACCAGGCTTCCAGGTTCTCTGGGAGGCCGACTTATTTACCAGCCCTGAGCCCTGGCAGATGCTGGTCCTCGGCTGGAAGGTTCTTCCTGTTCTTCAGCGGCTGCTTCCTCCTCACACTCCAGGGCTCTGCTTAAATGACCCTGCCTTCAGAAAGGGGTCTGGGGATCCCTGAGCCTGCAGTATCCTGGTGTTCAACCCAAAAGCACCCGACTCTCTCTTTGCCCCAGGGTCACATTCCGTCACATACTTCATTCATTCATCCATTGCCAGAGCACAGGAACGCTGTGGATGGGGACATCCCCGTCTGCTGCAGCCCAGGGGCTAGCTCTGATCCAGCACACAGTAGGTGCTCAAGAAAAATTGGTTGAAGGAATGAAGAAGGGAAGGAGGGTGAGGAAAGGAAGGCAGAGGCATCTGATCCTTAAGGGAAGAGTCAAAGAATTAAAAAGTGTGTGCAGGGCTAGAGGGTGGCTCAGCGGTTACGGCGCTTGCCTCACATGCGCAAGGACCTGGGTTCGAACCCCAGCACCCGCATATACAACAAAGTGTTGGAGAAACGGAAGTCACGTGAAAAACTAAATAAAACTGATTCTCTCTTTCACTTTCTCGCTCACTAGCACTCTCAAAAAAAAGTGTGTGCGGGGAGAGGCTGGGAGGCTGGTGGGGAAACAATGAGAACATAGAGCTGCGAGGAGCCCATGCTTGGTGTCCAGCCCCATCACCTCGGGGAGGTGGCCTCCTTCATATACACCAAGGCCCAGCTGGGAGCCACGGGAGGACTGAACAGGAAGGACAGTCGCAGGGAGCACTTAGACCCCACATGTAGGTAGAGAAAATAGCATTCGGAACCTCTAGAAAGAAATAATACTAGTAGCTGGGCACCATGGTGCACACCTGTAATCCCAGTGGCTCAGGAGGCTGAGGCAGGAGGCTCACAAGTTCGAGGACAGCCTCAGCAACTTAGTAAGGCCCTGAGCAACTTCGTGAGACCCTGGTTCAAAATAAAATATAAAAAGGGCTGGGGATGTGGCAGAGTGGTTAAGCACCTTGGGTTCAATATCTAATACCAAAGAAATTTTTTAAAAAATACTAAAAAACAATAACAGCTACTATATATTGAGTTTTTCATGGGCCAAGCATTGTGGTAAGGATTTACATTGTCCTCTTTAATACTCATCTTTAAATTATGAACTTGATTCAACTGTTATATTTCATTTTCTAAATTAAATAATATAAGGAATTGTTTTCAACTACTTATTGTTTGAATGAGCATTTATTATTGTTGTAATTGGGTAACTGGTACTGAGGTTGGAACCTTGGGTGCTTTACCACTGAGCTACATTCCCAGTCCTCCTCATTTCTTAATTTTGAGGTAGGGTCTCACTACGTTGGCCAAGCTAACCTCAAACTTGTAATTCTCCTGCCTCAGCCTCCCAAGTCATTAGAATTATAGGAGAGAAACCACCTCACCCAGGCAGACTTCATGATTCTTAAAGGAACTACATATCCATAGTGAAATGTCATTCGAATTATGAAATCAATCGCCTCATTATTTCAATGCCCACCCCCATTTGATGAATCAGGAAACTGAGGCTCAGGAAGTTTAACTCGCTAGCAGAGCTGGGCCTGGAAACTGAATCCAGGGTTTTCACACTGCAGCACAGAACACTTCCCTGTGAAATGCACATACTGAAAAAGGCCGCATACAGCTGGTGCTCAACGTCAGCTTCCATGTGTTTGTGTTCATTCTAAGTTTAAGAGAATTAAAATGCAAATACTTGCTTCCAAGGATGAGCGTGCAGAGCCTCAGAAGTGATTCCAGAGGGCTCCTCTGGAAAGGAGCTATGTGACAAGAGAAGCAGGAGGACCCTGGCGTTAAGGAGACCTGGAGCCAACGCAGCTCAGCCATCTTCATTCCAGCTCCTAGCCTGGTTCCGAGAGGAGCTCAACAAACATCGAGGAACGAATGAATCTCTCCCCCTCTGAGCAGATGGGATCCGGAGATCTGACCCGTGCGAGTTCAGTAAGGAAACAGTCCAGCACCTACCGTAGTGTCAGGTACCCGACTAATGCAGAATAAATGGTGGCCTTGAGCACCATCCTTACATTAAAATCTCAGAGTCCCAGAGGAGATAACATTAGGTTGCTAAATATTCTGCTTTCCTGCCCTGCACTGCTCCTCCCAAAGGTCCTGTTGGGCTCTAGAGTGTGTCGTGCTTTGGCCAATGAGATATGGCAGGAGTATGGCCACGTGTCCTCTCCAGACAGAAGCATCAGGAGCCAGGACGTATGTGCTCTTTTTCCCTGAGCCACAGTGACCAGGCACTGTCCAGGCGGAGGCAGCCCCATCAGCTTGGGCTCCAGACTGTAGACCACCAACCCCTGATGGATATGGACTGCGAGTGAGATATGCCTGTGTAGTTGTTAGGCACCCAAGGTTGTGGGGTCACTGGTTTCTGCAGCACAATCTAACTCATCCTGACTAATTCAGTCACCTAGGACACGGAACGAAGATTCCCCATAAAGGAAGCACGGTAGCCAGTTCACCATGAGAGGAACTCATCGTGGTTTCCTGAACCAGGCCTTCAACTCACCCAAGTCTTTGAACGGAATGAGCACAAAGGTGCTGTTGGTGATTTTGTATTTGGTCAGCAAGATTGGGAGCAAAACAAGCGTGAAGATGATCAGAAATATCACCAAATTCAGCAACACCAGGAACCGTAAGAAGGAGAAATAGGACTGAATCCCAGTGCCAAATTTCCCTGGAAAAAAAAAAGAAATGAAGACATCAGTGATCTGTAGTATTGATCTGCAGACATCAGTGATCTGTAGCACTGATCTGCAGACATCAGTGATGTATAGTATTGATCTGCAGGCATCAGTGATCTGTAGCATTGATCTGCAGACATCAGTGATGTGTAGCATTGATCTGCAGACATCAGTGATGTGTAG
>PVKS010004037.1:0-82832 GCA_004027875.1 Aplodontia rufa
TAATGCTTTATAATCTAATACTTTTTTTAGAGCTATAAAGGGAAAGGGAAGGGAGGGATAAGGGAGGGTAACTGGGGGGGCACTCCTGGGGATAATTACAATATCCAGAATATTTACACATTTTATACACATTTTATATTGATTTGTTAAAATCTTGTAAGTCTGTTCAAAAAATAAAAATTAAAAAAAAAAAAAGAAATCACTGACCATTTTTATAAACACCATGAGCAACAAATGTGGAACTAAAATGTGAATTTAAGTCATAAAAAAAAAATGTGCTTTGCATATTCATCTTGTTTAGTATATAAGGGTTTTCTTCGCTCTTAATTTGTGCATTGTAATCCATATAATGAATAAACAATTTATTTAGCCATTCCCGTATTGATGTCTTTGAAGTTGTTTCCAATTTTTTTTTTTTTTTTTTTGCTATGAAACTTTCTGGTGGAAGCCATATTGCATCAAAGAGGCTTTTATTTTTTTAATTTAACTTTTTTTAATTTTTTTTATTTTTGAACAACCATACAAGTTTTTAACAAAATAATATAAAATGTGTATAGATTCTGGATAGTGGAGATTGGTAAGTATTCCTCTAATGTAGATTCTGAGAAGTGGAATTGCTACATCATGGAAAGCACATGCTTTTGTAAGAGGTAAAGGAGGCTGGAGGTGTAGCTCAGTGACAAAGTACATAATTAGTATGCACAAGATCCTGGGTCCAATCCCCCCAAAGATAAAAAAGATAATGATGAATTGCCATACTTGTACCACTTGTAATGTGGTACCATCAACGAATACCCATTTTACCATTTCTTTGCCAGATCTTTTTTTATTAAGAAATTTATTTATTTGTTGAACAATCAAAAACGCTTCCAATGAAACAATATGATATATATATATACATATATATATATGTATATATATATATTCTGAAAATTAGATTTACCCCCTAGAGCTCCCCCTAATATCCCACCCTAATCCCTCCCCCTCAACCCCCTCCCCTCTCCTTCCCCATACATCTCTAGGAATGCCTTAGGTTGTGTGTCACTACAGCTTTTCTGGGTTTAATACATGAGACACTGGCCAGGGTATAGCTCCAGCCACCACAGATGAGTGAAGATATTCGACACTTGGTTCTCTGGGTTAGGCTGACTTCACTTCCTTGCCAGATCTTAATTTCATTAAACTTTGAATTTTGCTGTGTGAAAAATTAGCATTTTGTTATAATTTTAGGTCCACAATTATTAGTGTGGTTGAGTATGCTTGCAGTGACACAATAGCTGATAAACTTTTAGCCATTTCTATTTCCTTTTTTGTGAATTACTCAATTATGTTATCTACCTCTTTTATTTAGACTATTAATCTTATCTTCATAATTTTTTATATTTGCATACTTTCTATGAATATTTTCTTTCTTTTAGTCACATGGGTTTTATAAAGATGTAGGGTGTTATTTCTGGTAAATTGATTATAATTTTCATATGGTCCTAATCATCATTATCATCAGTTTTGCTTTATTTTTTATGTCTTTGGTTACATGTCATGTTGGGCTTTTTGGTGGTTGTGTCTTTTTTAAATAGGCCTTCTTTTATACCCAAATTCATAAACATATTCATTTCATTTATTTTTAATCTTTATAGTTTGCCTTTTTATATTATTTAAAATTGATTTGAAAAATATCTTATGAATTGTGCGAAATAGAGATAGGTTTATTTTTCTGATGTAGAATAAAGTATACAAATAACAACTATTCTCCCACTTTTGCATCACTTTTCTCCCACTGATCTGAGATGCTATATCATAAGGTTTCCATATACCTAATTTTACATATGGATGCTGTATTCCCTTCTGTTGATCTAGAGTCTGTGCTTATGCCAATAATTTATGGTCTTAAAATTGATATCTTCATAATATCATGAATCTTGACCTCAGTAGGACAGTCCCCGCCTGCTGGTTCTTTCTTGGGACAGTGTTGACCATTGGCTCTTTTCTAAACGGATTTGAACCAGATTGTCAGGTTGTACCAAAAAGCTGTTAGAACTTTGAATGGAACTTAATTTGATTTTATGAACTAGAGAAAATGTTCTCTTCTTAAATGGTATTTAACCATTCTTTATATAAACACAGTATTTGTATTCATAAAGATCTGTTTATCAATGAGCAAATTTGTATTGTTGAAGGAGAGAAGAATCTTGTAGTTTGTTTTTAAAGGATTATTGGCAGACAATTTATACTTTTGATGCTATGATGAAGCAATCTTACATCATTTTATAATTATTTTATAGGAAATAAATTTTCTCAGTGGGGGACTAGGGAGCTTAATTTTCTCATCTGTTTGGATAATAGAATTGTTTGAGTTGAGTTGTCATTCTTGCCAGTCTGTGAACCAAAGCAAGTCCTGTAAGTACTGATAAAACTTAAATTTCAACACTTGCCAGTTAGTTCTCTTGGACTCCTAATAAATGCCCAGAAATAATATTGCTTGAAAATATTGACACATCCATTTTCCCCTTCTCTTTTCTTATCTTCCCTTTTTTGCTATCTTGATATATGTGCTAGAGACCTCAGAAATATGTTAGTTAACTGCTGTGACACACTGTTAATCCCAGCAGCTCAAGAAGCTGAGTTCAAAGCCAGTATTACCACCTCATCAAGTCCCTAAGAAAGTTAGACTCTGTCTCAAAATAAAAAATAAAAAAGGGGTCAGGATGTGGCTCAGTGGTTAAGTGCCCCTAGGTTCAATACTTAGAACCAAATACACACACACACACACACACACACACACACATACGTATATATGTTAAATGCTAAGGTTTTTAGTGGAAATTTCTAACTTTCCTACAAATTCACATGCATGTTCTTATACATCAGCTTTTTTTCAATATTGAAAGAAAATTCCACAAGCTAAGAAATTCTCTTCCTTCAATTAATTTTTAAAACTTATAATTTTATATAATGAAATTTACTTCATTTATTTTGTAACAGAAAACACTAACTGGTTATATATATAAATAAAATATCAGTAGACTGTTCAGAAATCTTTCTAAAATAATTATGATACTAACAGCAGATTATTGTGCACTTCATATATGGTATTGGTTTATCGATATTTTATATACATCTATATTTCAGATAGTACAACAAAAGTTTGAAAGGCAATCTTTTGATTATAGATTGTTATAGTTTAGATACAGGATGTCCCCCCAAAATTCAAGTGTAAGACAATGAAAGAAAGTTTAGAGGTGAAATGATTCTGAGATCCTTAGCCTAATCAGTGTAATAACCTGTTTGAATGGATTAAGTGAGTGGTGACTAAAGGCAGGTAATGTGTGGCTGAAGGAGGTAGGTCACTGGAGGATATTTCTTTGAGGTATATATTTTGTCCCTGGTGAGTGGAGCTATCTCTCTCTTTCTCTCTCTCTCTCTCTCTCTCCCTCTCTCTCCTTCTTTGTTGCCATGTCTTGAGCTGCTTTCCTCCGACCCTGGCTTCCATCTAATTTTAATTTTGCCTCTTCTTGGGCTCAGAGCAATGGAGTTGGCCACCTATGAACTGAGACCTCTGAAGCTGTGAGCCCCAAACTTTTCCTCCTCTACTTTGTTCATGTCAAGTCTTTTGGTCACACAGCAGTGAAAATGCTAAATAGACCGTAGGATTTTAAGAGCATAGACAATTTAAGTCAGCAAAAATGCTTCTAACCTCACCCATATGTATTAGAACATTTCTACACAAACAAAATATGGCCCTTGATGTGCTCCCTCCTCTACTCTAAATTCCAAAGGAGCATTAAAGGAAAATATGAAAATATTACAATAGGTCTGATGTAGAAATCATTTCTCAGTTTCATTGTACAGTTGTATATGGAAATACTAAAGCATTTTTACTTTAAATTTTATTTTTATGAAATACAAATATTTAAATTCCTATATATTGATAAAATTTTACATTTTATCAAATGTGAGTAAATTAAAGTGTCAGATAGCAACTGTGCCTCAGTGCCTCAGTTAATTTTTGTGGTTGTCTATTATGCTTTGCCAGAGTGATATTAGTAATTTATAATTAAACCAAATTTGGTTTTATGATACAGTTCAGAAAAAAGTGGAAAATCTGTATTTACATGACAATGACTTAATACATGAGCAAAGATACTTTTGGGTTTTGTAGGTACATGATACTACTACAAACTACCACATCATTCACAACACTGACAAGCTTATTTTTGTTTCATGTTTTTGCATAACATAAAGTTTCAGACTGGGGATAAAGTCTCTGAAACCGTTCTATAATACTTCACCCTTGAAGCTGAAACAGAATTGTGCATTGAAAATATTTTCTTCTCAAGGATTTGTTTTCTTGAGGATAAAATGTATTGAGAGTGTTTTTAAAATGCTACTTGACAGCTGGAAGTGGAAAATAGTATAAATTCTGACCTAGAAGTTTATTGATATATTTTCTTGCCACTGGATAAAGTACTTAGTTTATTCCATATAGAGTTTTCCATCCTGTTTCATATAATATGCCTCAGTCATTCTCCACTTTTCCCATATCACATTGCATTGTTAACCTGACATTCAGTATTACAAAACAGAATGCACTGAAACATATTGCAAACCTATCTTAAAGGTTTATTAATTGAAAATTCTAACTATAATACATTATATGGATCATTGTATACTTAATTCCTAGGCATTAACTACAATTTCCATATTGTTAAGCATATTGAAAAGTAAACTTAAGATTTAAATATTAAAAATATGGGAGGAATATATTTGTAATCAATTTTAACTTTAATTCATATTAACCTGTTTTCTTTATAATAACTATTGCATGTACAGAATAAAATTTATTGAAAATGTATGGAGACCAAAAGGCATATGTGAAATATGTAGCAGATCAACCAGAGATATAATTTATAGATTATATTTAATGAAATTCATTATTAAAAGGCATTTAAGACAATATAATATAGCTATATAAGTTAGCTAGCAAATAATAAACTGTTGTCCCTTCTGATCTTTCTATATAATAACTCATTTAGGATTTCTAACAACTCTATTAAGAATTCATATTTATAATTCCTTATATTTAAATAAGCAAACATAGGGTTAGTAAAATTATGAAAGCAATAAATGGCATGCCTATTTTTAAGTCCAGGAAATCTGGCTACAAGATCCATGATCCAATATGCCAATGATTCAAAATATAGTGGTTCCAAAATCAAATAACTTTTAGAATCAAATTACTTCAGATTACCTGAATTTAAAGCATACATTTTCCCAAGAACTGTCTTGATCATTGGCCAATATGACAGGAAAGATTGAATAATTATATAAAAGAAATTGATGAGTAGAGTCAGTTTAGAAATCTCCGGGCCCAGCTCCAACAATGCCGTCTTTTAAATAGCATCTCGATATTACACCTCATATTATTTTTCTCTGCACATATTTCTCCAAGTCAATGCTTGTGAACAACATGGGTTCTTGGTTGCTGCAGTAGAATCAAGGCTAGTTAACTGAAAGGAATTTAATTTGCTGTATCTTTAGTAAATAATAGACGAGTTGTGAAGACTTTAGAAGTGGGCTTAGAAAAATGGGCAAAACTCAAGAAAAACTGGGTGCTGAAGATACAGTCAAGACATTTTAAAGGAATGGTCTGCCATACATATTGCTTCTTTTATACCCCTACCCTTGACACCACCACTGTGTGGATGAAGGTTCTTGCCTGTCCCAGTGGTATTATCAACTCCTTCCAGACTCAAAGCCTTGGAAGTGTCTGATGATGATGAGCCTGAAATTATACCAGCAATTTAGGCAGCAGAACAAAAGCAAAAGAAGACAAGGTTCTTCCCTTCAAGACTCAAACAATGGAAACACCTCTTAGCAACAAAAAGGTTTAATGCCAGATAATCTGAACATAATACGTTTCTATATGGTTAAAACCTTAAGCATCCAGGATTCAAATGTACCTATCTTAGATGTATATCATTTGCAATATCCTATAGCAGAGAAATTACTAGTAAATTATAGGTGATAATTAAATTACTGATCTCACCACTGCATTTATTTTTAAAAAATTACTATTTATTTTACCCTGATCCAGGCGTTTTTTTGAAATTTTATAGAAATATTATTTATTACTTAAAACACTCTTTGACCTAGGTACAATAATTAATACTGATATTACTCATGAAGGAGCTGTGATGTGCCTATGTACACCTTTCTGAAAGTCATCCTCACGAGAATGACAGAGGTGAAATTTTTCCAAAAATGTTGGGCTTCATAACCTATACTTATAACTATTATTCTGTGCTGTCTCTCACTGTAAGCTTTGGTCTTCCAAATGACAATTCATTGATATTAACAGCATTTTCATTGCCTGCACCCCCAAGAAGAAAACTAATTGAAGATTTATTCATCTTTCCATGACTATATGCTATATAAATCCCTATAATATTTAACCAGTTTCAGCCTACAATAAGCATTATTATTGCTCCATCTATAAACCTTCTCTCTCTCTCTCTCTCTCTCTTTCTCCCCCCCCCCCTTGCTCTTGTTTTCACTTGCTTCTCTCTCATTTCTGTATCTCCTTTGAATTTCTGGAATCTGTGTGTTATTTCTCACAGCCTATACCTACACCTCTCCTTGGACACTGCCCAAGAACTACTGGAACTGCTTTGCTTAAATAGGCAAACTGAAATACCTTACGATTTACATACCTCTGAAATGAATCTTTTCCAATAACTGGCTTGCACAGAAGTAGGAAGCCCAACACCAATGCCTTCAAAAAGACAATCTCTCAGGTATAAATCACAATCTAGTTTTCCCCTTGGGGACTAGATGAGACTTACACTCCATAGAAATTTGCCTGGAAACATTTCCATAACTGCTTTCCGCTTTCCATATATTATTTGACATGTCCCTAAATCTTGAAAGATAGTCTTTAAATCACAAGCATAGAAACTCTCACCTTACTGTCTGCTCCTGAAGAATTTAACCAATGACAGAAACCTGGTGATAACAGCAACTAACATAAGCAGAAGAAAATCAATGCATTGGAGATATGCTGGATAATTCATGAGATTAGTCAGAAGGTTAAAAGCTGGCAGAGAAAACTGTTAGACACAAAGTGACTAGAGGTCCAACAACATAAGCAGTGTCCTATTGCAAAATATGTAATTCCATAGTTCACACACATTGATGTCACCATTAGTAAAAACTGCTCATCACTACCACTACCAGGTATAGCTCTTGCACATGGAATCTCAACCCTGACACTCCCACAATAAACTGTGCCTATTCCCATAGAAAGGAAGAATAGGAAATGTCAACTTTCTCTGTTTTCTTTTCTACTTTTATTTTTGTGGCGAGGTAGCACTAGGGGTAGTGGGGAGGGGAGTGGGGATTGAACTCAAGTTCCCTCTACCCCTGAGCTACATCCTCTGTCCTTTATACTTTTTATTTGGAGATAGGGTTTTGCTAAGTTGCCCAAGATGGCCGTGGATTTGGAATCCTCTTGCCTCAGCCTCCTGAGTTGTTGTAATACAGGCTTGCACCACCATGCCTGGCCAAACTGCTCTGCTTTAATAATTGGGAAGAAGGCCACAAAATATCCACATTCAACCCTTCGTGGTGTTTAATTTTTAAACACTTCAATTTTGTCTTATAACAATGCTCATTAACTTCACTTATCTTGAGTATGCTTTTTCCCAGCTATCATACATTAGTTGTCTAAAACCTACCCTTCTTGCAAAATTTAAGTCAAAATCTACTTATAAAATCACATTATTCATTACTTTTTCCTGCTAAAAATTATCACTCCATACTCTGGACACTATTTAGTACTTTATCAGTATCTTAGTGTTTACATCCTATAAGAGACTGAGTTCTTTCCAGGCATTTAACATGGCTTAGCACAATACCTTGATGACAATTACTATAATAAAATTTGTCAAATAAATTAGAGCAAGAGCTGTGGAAATATTAGTAGAGGGATTTGGTAGACTCAACAGGATTTAGTGACTGATTAAATTTGGAGGGTTTGAAAAGGAAAGTTGCTATGTTTATTTTTCAGAATTTAAACTGCATGTCTAGGTAGAAAATGATACCATTAGGACATTTAAAGAAATTAGAAATAACAGTCTGAATAATTAGAATATCCATCAATAATTTAGATGGGAGCATAATGACTGTAGAATACTTAACATACTTTTGGTTGATAAGTCTAGTACAGACTAAGAAATTGTCTCTAAAACTCGTGTCAGACATCTAAAACTTTACATTCAAGGATTTTCAGAAAAAAAAGTATAATAAAGTTGCAATAGTATATTAGACCACTCAGGAATAAAAAAAAAGATTTGTAAAATGAGAAGGAAAAAGAATACAGGCATGTGGATAAGGAACCTCATAAAATGTCTATACACACGCGCACACACACACACACACACATACACACAAACACACACATGACAAGCAGAGGAAAAGTGGGATAGAATGGGAATTAGGAAAACAATGAGCTCCAAAGAGTGCATAGAAAGAAGATAAAAAAAATCATGTGTTGGCTATTAGCCTGTTTGTGTGGCAACTTCACAGTTCCTGACACGAAGAACAGAGTGTATTTTCCAGCCTCTTGACATAGAGATCAGCTATTGGTCTTAAAACCATTAAACAGGAACCGAAGTAGGAGTAATCCATTCTGAATCTAAACAGAGGATTTACATATATCCATTTGTGATGCTAGACTTTTGCCATCACTGTGAACAGATAATTCCCTGACCAGCCCACTACGTAAGTAAAATAACAGATATGTTTAGCACACCTGGACTCAGAGCTGCCCCCTTCCCAACCAAAAGCATCAGAGTCTCAGATTTGTGTGAAATAAATGTGTTTGTATGTATGCGTGTGTGTGTGAACATACATATATATACATATGTATATATATGTATGAGAAGCAAAGTCGTCCTGACAGAACATACTCGACTTTGGTAAAATCATTAGCCAAATGCTAATAGAGCCATAAATCAGTTATCAATGTCTAGACACCTGAGTTATAAGGAATGAAGCAGGTTCAGTATGAAGCTGGTCATTAACGATCTGCCACTAATTGATGATAACATTATAAAGACTAAATATAAGATAATGGAAAAAGGGTGGGTGCATGGTCCCATACTCTTATTTTGAATGCATCATTCAGGAAATGGACCTCCACATATGCACTTTGATACTTAAACTATGAATGAAAAATACAAAAAATTTCAGGCAGTTAGGAAAACTGTTAAATAAGTTTTAGACATGACTGCTCAAATGATGTTGTATTAAAAAGTCACTGTTCTGCATAAGAAAAATACCTTAATTCCAACAACTTTAAAAATTGAAAGTAGCATCTAAAGAAATGAAACATGATGATTCCTATGAATGCTAAAAAGAACAGTTAAGTGTTTCCAATTTGGCAAATTAGCCTGTATGCAAATTAGTAATGTTTTAAATAAAGAAAACATATCAAAGGGCATGCTTTTTCATTTATTTTGACATTTGATAATTTAGTCTAATTATTTGTGAAACTGTAACCCATTAATCTGGCCTTTGGTATAGTATGTGAAAAATAATGACATTTTATTCAAAGAAGAACTTACTTTCACTTTTCATAGTACGGTAAGGCAATATACTTAGTCGAGTAATTAAAAACTAAATGTCAAGTTTTACCTACATCTCTCTGCATTAGCCAGAGATACACACGGACTAGAAACCAGAGAATTCAAAGTGGATTCACAGTTAAATTCATGCATTTGCAGAGACAAATCTGTGTAATTAATTCTCTGAGAAGTGCACAAACTAAATGTTACTGTTACACCCATTACACAACACCTTCATTCATACTGACATGCATGATTTTGCCATTTTTTCAGTTTATCCAAACGTTGGATGACCTTACAATTCAATGTTGGATGACCTTACAATTGAACATTACTGTTGGGCTTCATCAAAAGCCCAACAGTAATGATGCAAGAGACTGTTAGCTCTATTGTAGTTCATTGTTACTCTAATATATACTTTGCAGATGATTATTTTAAGAACAAGTAATTATGGATTTTTCTTAAAATTAAATTGGTTTTATTTTTATCTAATTTAGTTCATAAAAAATAATCCCTAGTTTTACCAAGGCTGCAAGCATGTTTTGCTCACTGCCAATTATTGGGACCACATACAAGTGCAACCTAGCAACATTTCCTCCAATTTAGTTTTCTAAGTAAACAAAGCCTGCAGCACAGTCTTCTGTTAATGAGGGATGAATCTGAGTCTTTTCTGATAAATCAAAGGGCTGTGCTTATTAAACAAAGATGATGTTATTGATTCAAAGGGCATGCTCTTTAAGCAGTTTTATCTAATTGTTCTGCTGATCCATCCACATTTTACATTTTGCTTCCCATTTTAGCCACACACGTTCTATAAAATGCCCAGGCAAGCTTAGAGGTCTATTATAGACATGATATGATACAATACTCACTGACCAATGAATAGTAGACCCCATGACCTTGAGATTATTAATGGCAATTTGGGCTAACTGCCTGATAGGAACATTAATCCTCATGTCAACATCAAGGAGAATTTGTTTGAAGTAATATAAATTATATATGCACAACTAAAAGGAGAGACAAGCAACATAAATACTCAGAAGTAAACTTTGCTAAGTCAAAAAATAAACCATTTTTTTCATCTTGTATCTGCACAAATAGAATTTTTGAAATAAAAGTAATAACTTTGATCTTGACTGGCCAAAACAGGAACCCATGAGATATTTATAATGAAGGCTATAGCTCTCTTTAACAAATGAGCAACATTAACTCATAGGATAGGAAAGTGCCATAGAATTTTGTTCATTTTCCTTGCATAAAATGTACTTCTAAGTTAACAGGCATTTTACTAGGATACCTAGAAGATTGAGCTTGAAATACTTTCTTCTGATGGTAAAATTTCATTATATAAAGATAATCTTTTGTCATTTCAGTAGTTACTTCATGTATAGCTAAAATGTTTTAATTTTTCCAATATTAAATGTGTACAAGATATGATAATTAGAGCAGGTGTGCAAATTGTGTTGTTTATGTATTTTGTATGATTATTGATCTGTTTCAATTCCAGGTATTATCATCACCTGAAGTTCCTGTGAATGGTAACTTTGTATATATTTTGAAACTGTGTATTGACAGCATAAAGATTTAGAAAGGTCATATTTTCTCACTGATTAACTCCCTTTATCTTGAAATGTCATTCTTCATCACTACCAGTACTTTTGCCTTAAACTTTATCTTTGAAACTAGTAAGACCTTACAAATTTATCTTGCTTTATAGTTTCATGGTATATCTTTTATTTCACTCTGCATTTCAGTCACTCTGAAATCTTATAATAGGGTAATTCTGTTAAGAAAAGCAAGTAGCTGAGGGGGTTTTATTTCCCCTAATCCAATATAATAATCTTAGTCATTACTTGAAGTATTTTGTCCACTTATATTAAATGTAACTGAAGATGTAGTTGGCTTCCTATCTTCCATATCTAACTCCTGCTAGCCAAATTCCTTGAAGGTTTCATTTGTTTTATTTTAGATTAGTGCACCATTGCATTTTCCCTTCTGTTAATTTTTTAGTTATATTTCATTTCCCATTCTGTGAATGGCAACTGTAGATTACAATATCTGCCACAATCTAATATAAACGATTACTTCAGTACTTCCTCTACAAGGCAAGGAAATAGAATCTTTGCCCCATTCCCCCCACCTTTCCACTACTGTTTTCACACATGTAAACCATACATATGTATAAATTACTATTACTGTTATTGCCTTTATTCAATTCAGTCACTAATCATTTCTGCTTTATTAATCATTCATTCCCATATTTGCACATTCTGAGATTATTTTCCCTTTACTTAAGAAATTTTCCAATTTTTTAGAACAAGTTTCTTGACAATAAATTTTGTATGCTTCTGTGTTTGAACATTAATTCATCTGTGTTTTAGGAACGAACACTTTGTTGGTGTGATTGCCATTATTATTGGTTTATTTTGTTTTTGTTTTTGTGGAAAATGATGTCTTTATCCCATCTGACCACTTTGGTATTCCTCATTGTTTGGGGATTTCTACTGTTTTATTATGATGTGCCTAAGTGTTTATCTTTTTGGTTTCTTCACAAATTTTCAAATTTATATATTTTTGTCAATTTGGGAAATTTTCCACTGTTATTTTTTTCAATTCTTGCTTCTGTTTCAATTTTTCTCTCTCCTCCCTGCTGAAACTTCAATTCTACATGTATAATGACAACTCCTCATTATGTTTTATGCTTTCTATCCTCTTTATGGTATTTTTCATGCCTAATCCACCATGTCTCAGTTTGGATACTTGCTATTGGTATGTGTTCCATTTCATTAATACAATTTTCTGCTGGTGTAAAATCTACTTTTAAACCCTCTGTTGAACTGTATATTTTAGATATTTCAATGTTCAATTATAGAATTCCCTTTTGATTTACAGATGTTAGTCCTCTGGGTCAAATTCTCCATCTTTTCAGTCTTTGTTTAATTTTCTTTCACCTGTTACACAAAATTATTTTAAAGCATTTTTATTAATTCTAATACTTGGCTCAATTACATCTTTTTAAAATTGGTTTTCTTTTGGGTGTTGGCATTTCTAATTGTTTTTAATTAAATGCTGGACATTATGTATTTTAAAATCTGTGGTATTATCTTTCTTTTAGAATTGCTAATTCCTCTCTTGTTGAAGAGACAGGAAGTGGCTAATGTTACAATCCAGTCAAGGAAACAGCTGAGTTGAGCCTGAATAGGAATTTTCATAAGATTCTGGTGCCTCTGTTTCACATTTATTCATAGGTGAATACAAGATTTTCAGTTGACAGTTCATCTGGTAATCCCCTCCCCTTTAAAAATTTTAAGGACAGAACAATGAGATTGCAGAAAACTCTACTCTTCTTCTCAAAATTTTTTTGCTTCCCTTTCAGGCTCTTTACCTTGAGAAGATTCAAAATTAGGTAAATAATTTGGAATGACTGTGTGTCTGATTCAATTTCCTATCCATGCTTTCTCACAGAGATCTTGTTCCCTCATATCTCCATCTTGTCTCCCCAGAAATTAGATGTTACTAAATGCTCTATGGGTGTTGCTGTTCCCTAGAAGTTGCCCTCTGTCCATGCAAATCATGAATTCTCCAAATGAGTTTCTAAATCTCTTATTAGCAAATGACTTCAGAGAAATTCATAAAGCCCCCTGATTTCACCTCCATTATATACATTCCAGAGTCTTGTCCTTTTAGTTCTTATTAATTCAGCAGTTTTTTAATACCTTTGAATAAATAACTTTAAAAGTTTCTATTGTATTTTTCTAGCCATTCTCAGGATAAAGTTGGTCTATAACATGCGATTCCATCTTAATTTAAAAAGTAAAAAATACCTTTTGTCCCAATTTTCCATTTCAGATTATCTCCCTAGCCAAACAGAATATTTAAGTTATTTAAGTTGTTTTCCTTATTTTCTATTTGATATATTTTGCAACTAGATAGTTCTGTTAGTAATTTTTAAATTTATAAAGGTAAAGATTTTTATTTTTGGAACATCTAGTATTTGAAATTGAGCTCTAGCAAACATTAACATTATAAATATGACTTGTAAGGCTGCTTTTACAGGCATACTTACAGAATTATCCCCAAAATAAAGAAATACAACTAGATGAATTTGTAAACCATCAGTTACTCTGGTAAAATATCAAGTCATGCTTGGTTTGTGGACTGTTAACTCTTTTGTGTAAAACTGATAAATAATACAACAACACTTACTTAAATTTGACTTCAACCTAAATGTAATGTAGAACATAGTCCTGAAAAATGGCATGTGTTTAAATTTGGGATTACTAGAAATTATTCAGCAATCTAGCAAATCAAATTACCTTCTACACACTCAAAGAAATCTACTTAGACTGATTTTTTATTAACTAAAAAATGTCATTGTCTTATATCAATAACACACAAATTCAGAAGTCTGTCACCCAAATCAGTACCTCTATAATGAGGAATTAAACCTCTTGAGATATTAAGATGACTGAATTGAAACTATTACATTATTTGGTTTTAATTTCATTCTGTGCATTTAACCTGAGCTAGTTTTTCAAAATTAACAAAATTTGGATTTTTTGCAAAACAATAAAAACTTTTACTTTAGATTCAGATATACAAAAAGTACATGAGTTATATTAGCTTAACATTGAAAATAAGTTATTTTCATCTGCTTTCTCACCTTCCAGTTTCAGATTACATTTGCATTTACAAATCTATATAGGTATCAGTATAATTTTTAGGTAGAGAAAGACAATGAAAAACATGGCATTATAAATTATTCCCATCTGAAGGAGGAAAAAAGTGGATAGATCAATATTTAAACCTAGTTTTACAGAACTACATATTCTGCTATTATAAAGCAAACAGAAACTTTTGTGTAATGAGTCACAATTTGTTTAATTAGTAACTATGTTAAATATAATTTCCTCTCTGAGCACACTCCACATGTTCTCATGTAAAAGTAAATATTTTAATTATGACTATTTTATTGATGGATTCATTATTAAAGAAAATAATTAACCAATTTTAAATCCATATTTTCTAGATTCAAGAGTAGATCTGCTACAGCACATCAAAATTAAAGTGTCTAATGAGGACCTACAGAAAATTTACCCTGCTTCATTATAAAGCCTCTACAAATTTTCTATGTATTTCAAATTAGTTGATAAGTTTTCAATTCCTTGAGCTTGAATGTACTCATTAAATTAACCAAATACCATTTGTAACCAAAAGTAACAACAGAAATCCCAAGCTTGATCTTGTATGGAGTATCTCAATCTCTCTCTGCTCCTACTTTGAGCATGGAAGGCTCTAGTGACATAAGAAAACTACTATGCTACTGTGATCTCCACTTTTTCATCTCTACGTACTTTGGAAATATGAAGAGTAAATAAAAGATAGAGACAGTAAAGTGAAACATGCAGAGAGGGCTTCGTGGAGAATGTTTCCTAATAGAGGTATTTGGGCAGGACTCCCTCTGTGCTATGTCCGTACTTAAACACGGGGAGAAAAAGGTACAGCAGGTGGCCTTGAGAATATGCCTTAGACCTCCAAATATAGGAAATATCATTAGCCAATAATTCCAGCTGCTGTGCCGTGGTTTCTATGAAGGCCACATCTCTCTTATACTGCTCCCAGCAGCTGACTTTATTTTTTATTTATTTATTTTTTTTTTATTTTTAAAGAGAGGACAGTGAGAGGACAGAGAAACAGAGAGAATCAATTTTTATTGAGTTTTTCACATGGCTTTTGTTGCCCCGACACTTAGTTGTGTACATGGGTGCTGGTGTTTGAAACCCTGTACATGGGCATGCAGGGCAAGCACGGTAACAGCAGAGCCACTGCTCCAGCCCCAGTGACTGACTTTAAAATGAGCCACATATATTAATAAAAACCCATCCTTAGAAGATGCAGGACTGCTCTCAGGGCAACAGTGGCTTTGGGACTCCATCTTGACTCACCAAACTTCCATTTGACCACACAGCAGTCTATGACCTTCTTTCCTCTCAGAATCAGTATAGAATCAACTCTGAAGATTCTCACAGATTCTATGGATACTTCCCTATTTCCTCCTTGTAGGTTTTCACCTAATATGATGCCACTCTTAGCTTCTTCTCAGAGGAACTGAGCAATCATAGGAAGCCAACTGCTAACTATAGATCTATTCAGGTACTCAAAGAGACCTCTGAGAGAACTAGGCAATATGTTTCTTGTAATTAAAAGACTTGCAGATTGGATATAGTCCCTGCCTGTAAAAACTAGAGGAGATGTGACCTATTGTCTAGTAATAAAATAATGTGACGAAAAGGTATGGTTTTACTAGCAGAAGCAGAAGAGTATTACTGTGTTGAAGTCTTCTTGCAATTCTAAAATTAGCCAGTAGAAATGACAAACGTATGTTTTCTTTGGACCAGATGTGCATTGCTCTGCAGACAGCTAACAGGGTGGGTCATCTTGGGTCTTTTAAAAAAACTGGTCAACAGAAACTAAAATCTAATCAAAAAGAAGATAGGGCTACACAGTTGATCCTGTAGAGATCAAGAATGAGATATAGAATTGCTGCAGAGGAATAGTTCAGGAACATAAAGGATTAATTAATTGAATTTTAAAAATCACTGGAGCAATGATGGACCTAACAAAACCTTCAATGGGTCTGTGGAAGGAGGGTGCAAAAGTGAAAGTGACATTTAAAATATCTGTGCACAGCTAAGAAAGAATGGTCGCACCCTGCTTCCTGTTGTTCTATTCTTTTCTTGCTCCAGAAACAAGAAAGACACCATCAAGGAATAAGAGAAGTGGGCTGACAAAAAGAAGAGAACAGAACATCTAAATCTCTTAGGAGCAGGGAGAGATTT
Source organism: Aplodontia rufa (assembly GCA_004027875.1). NCBI lineage: Eukaryota > Metazoa > Chordata > Mammalia > Rodentia > Aplodontiidae > Aplodontia > Aplodontia rufa. The sequence continues at coordinate 16,463 of PVKS010004037.1, forward strand.
AGATATTCCATGCAAAGTCAAGCCTGGAATTTCTATTGATATTTTAGTGACAAATGCTATGTGAGGAATTGAATAATTAAGTTCAAATGCAAGTAATTGAAAAGCTATTAACTAAACCTAAAATTCATAGAAAAATTGTAGGGGTTTTATAAAGTGGCAGGCGGGATTTGTTCAACCAACTGGTCACACATACTGATCTTCCTGCAGGGTTAGTAAAAATATGATAAACTTATGCATTTATCATTCATGAGCATAAAAACTCATATTTTAAACTCCTTACAATTCATTATCTCAGTTAATTTATCTTTCCTAAAACTTGGGAAACTATAAATTACCCATTGATATCATTATTAAGTAAATATTTTGATTATCTGTATATAGTACATGTAACTATCCTTTTAAGTGCATTCCAATTACTGTTAAAAGTTGTTACCAAATAGTCATTCTTAAAAATATTAAAATTATTAATTTTATCATACTCTTATATTTCATTATCAAAAGAAAAAATAAAAATAAACCCTGATGAGGTCATAGAAAAAATATACTTTTGTGCTATTTGGCATACAATGAAAGTTTTTCTCGTGACTATTTAGCAAAACATATGAATTATAGTTAATTTGAGCATGTTTCTTTCTGAACAATTATGTATCTATAAACCAAAACACAAGCAATGAATACAAACTGGATCTTAATGAGCAGCAAGAATTTAAGAGATGAAAAACAAATGAAAGGCCAAGAGAACCACTAATGATGTTACAATTGCTGCTATGAGCTTTTCACATTTGGATAACAACTGCATGATTCATGAACTAACCAAGTTTCATTTTTTTTCCATCATCAAATTAAAGTTTTTTTGCTAATTTTTTATGACCTCAGACCATTAATTTTGTTTTGACTCTTCATTTCCAATCTCTACCAAATCAAGATGCAGATGTTAAAAATGAGTCAGACTTACACTTCTTGCCTGGAAGCTAACGCACTCTTCTAATGGATAATTTATTACAAAACAGCACATAATGTTATATGGCTTTCAAGCTAAACCCAAAGTGGGAAAACTGTTGTCTCTTCCTCAGATACTTAGGATTTTGTAAGTGTGATGACTCCTTGTGTATACATTTCTACTATATCAAGTTTGTACTTCTGCTTTCTATTTCCATTATAATAAAGAAGTAAAGTTAAAGAACATTCAATTATATTTGAACATGTCAATTTCTAGAATATATTTAAGGATAATTCTTGAGGAATATGCATATATTAAAGAAAAATATTTCGTTTTAAAAATTCACAGGTAAAGCCTGTTTTCATTTATATATGTAAAATATTATATTGAAATGTGGCTAATAAGCTGTTTAAGCCTGGCTAATTCCCACTTGGAGTTAATTTTAGGATTCTTATTTTATTAGCAAATACTGGATAGTAGGTCAATAAAGTGTTCCCCTCATCCTTTTTCCAAATTTTGATTATGGGTAACATCACCAGCACTGAATCATTTGTAAGTGGGAAAAGCCCTGGATAGAAGATGCCCTGGGAAACGGGAAAAAATTATTTGATTTTTTCTTTAGGTTGTCTTCCAGTCTCTTTGGTCTACAGTATTAGGACACAGCCTTTTAGTTTATGGCTATTATCTGAGGATCCTTCCCCTCCTCAAAGGAGTAACAAATTTCCAAATTAAAGAAAAAAAGTTTGTATCCCAACTCTCTATGTCCAGGTAAGGTAGAGAAGTTTGTTGAATACACAAACATTATTTTAAGAAAATTATTTTAGCATAAAATGATTCTACATGACTAGAATAAATAACAAAGCAAAAATCTAAAATTATGGTTACTAAAGTAAAGACTAATCAAAATTACTAATAATTTAACCAAAAGAGAAGTCAAAATCTTAGAACGTACTAGCAAAATGAGAGACATCTATTTGCAAGTATAAGTACACTAACTTCAATATCAATGAAATTTTAATATTCATTTCTCTATTTTCCCTAAGTATTTAAAATTTTCTGCCCAGTAATATTCATTGAAATAAATTTTTCACCCTGATTATTACATTGCCCCTTCTGTCATTTATTCAATCCTAATCCATGTGTACACTAACTACCTGCACGATGGAACAATTTCTATGCTCATATTTCAGTGTTTATTTTCTAAATCACTATAGAATGTTTCACTATGAATTTTAATTAGCCATTTTTGTTTATCTTTTTTCCCAAGAATGTTTCTAAAATCTTCCTATTTTATCTTTCTTTATAAATTCAGAAGTTGCCTACAGTTCTAAAATATCTTAATAACTTCATTAGGATTATATTAATGTTTAGATTGACTTGGTGAACATTTGTACATTTTGCTTTGTTTTCTTTTCAAAAAAGAATATGCTTTTCCATATAGTTGTTTACTCTTGTATCACTTAGAAGCATTTTAAAGTTGATATGTATATATGCTCCACTCCATATTAAATATACTTTAAGTATGTTGTTATATGTTATTTTTGTTACTATTACAAAGTAGAATGTATTGATAATTTTATTGTACTTTCCTGAAATATGCTTCACTTTCCATTCAAAAAATTCATACTGACATTGCATCCAAAAATAGAGATGTATTATTTCATCTTCTCATTTCTATTCATTTTCCATGTTTTCTTCTTCATAAATACCTGTTACCTATATGATGACATTTACCTTTTATTTTTTAATTAATTAATTTATTTTTTTGTGGTGCTAGGATTCAAACCTAGGGTCTTGTGAAAGCGAGGCAAGTGCTCTGCCACTGAGTTATACCCTTGGCCCTGTGGATTGACTCCTAATTACTTAGACTACCAGTCATATAGCCATTCTCTATGTAAATGTTTGTGTTATTTTAACTATAATTTTCTCAAGTCTTTCCTCTGTTTGTTTTGGTCACTTTTTCTGCTGTTGTTTTACTCATTGTAATGTTGTTTTCCTCAATTGCACTTCATATATCTGTAGATTGTCTTGATATTTTCTCATTCCATCTGCAGTTCTATACTTAGTTTAATTACTTTCAGAGTGAAATATATCTAAGTGTTCCTCTATGGCCTGAAATCGGTTTTATTCCAAAGTGTGCTAATCATCTATCTCTTGAAGACATAATTATTTTTATCACTTTTTGAATACAAACTGAATAAATTTCATACATCTGAATTTTTAATTTGGTTTTTGCTGTTATTTCTGCATGTTTATGGTTAAATACATTCTCTCTAGGCCTATTTTTTTCAACAGTGATGGTAGATTCTGTTTGGCTCCTTTTTGTGTTTGTATAAACATTTTAAGTGTTTTGCTTAGAACATAAGCTTAGATATTAAATATTGATTTTTTAAATTCGTTAGTCATTAACCTTTTGAGGTTGTAGGGAGGGAAAAGAGAGACAAGGGCTTAGTTAAGAAACATCGTTCCTATGAGGTTTCTCTCTGAATAAGTTGCATTGCCATTTTTATAGGTGTCTTAGTAGACTGGCAATGCAAACTGTTCTGAACATTTGTTAGGACTTCTTCAGTAATTCAGAGTGGAAGAGTTAGTGATTACTTCTGTGATTCTGACATTGTGAAGGGTGTGAACACCCTGCTGCCTACTTGCCACCATTGATTCAATTTCTGCTAGGAAAGTTTGATTAATGGCATAACATTACATGGAACAAAGAGTAAATTAATTGGTGAAGAACCAATTCTAAAATTTAAATGTAAATTACACATTTTTTTTACAGAAAGTGCATAATACTGTCTTAAAAGAAATACAGATGTATCTTAATAAGAAATTTTGACAGTCTGACTGAAAAAGAAAGCAATTGTAGGTAGGATTTTGGTCCATCTTTTGACATTTGCAAATATATATCAAGCTTTATACACCATTATCTGCAAACACACCTTATTTTTGAAGTGAAAGAAATGTTTATTTTATATATACATATATAAAATATATGTATATACATATATAAAATATATACATATATATATCTTTTCAGACATTCCTCCAAATTAATGAATTTTGGAGAAAAATGGATGAGACTTTGTTCATAACAAGTGTTTGTCAGGTAGGAGAATCATTTTAAAAGGGCTATAAATTACAGACAAATTCGCCCAAATGTAGTTCATCAGAAGAGATAACTACCTATATACTATTTTCTACTTTTATTTTATATTGGGTTTAAACAATTTAAAAGGTATAATAAATCCAAGAGCATGTGAATAATTTACCACCTACTTATAGATTTTGTTTTTAAAATAATTATTTGAAAAAATTATTAACATCATCATTATAAAAATGTAGGTGAATAATGCAATACTGTGCAATAAAAGATTGATGTCACATCATGGTTTCTGTTTCTCATTAATTTCCATTTAACAATTAGAAATTGGTACTTTAAAAACAAAGCAAGAGGGGCTGGAGTGGTGGCTCAGTGGATGAGATCTTGCCAGGCATCTACAAGGACATGGGTTCATCCAGCACAACATACTGGACGAATGAAGCATTAGAGCAACAGAAGCCATGTGGAAAACTAAAACGGATTCTCTCTTTCTCTCTCTCTCTCACTCTCTTATGTATGCTACAAAAAATTGCCTAGGGAAAATCTTGACCAAAGCAAAAAAGATCTCTACAATGAGAACTATAAAACATGGATAAAAGGAATTGAAGAGGTTGTTAAAAAATGGAAAGATGGAAAGATATCCTGTATTCATGGAACAGAAGACTCAATATAGTTAAAATGTGCATATTACCTAAAGCAATCTACAGATTCCGTGCACTCGCTATTAAAATATCAATGGCATTCCTCATAGAACTAGAAAAAATACTTGAAATTCATATGGAAGAGTAAAAATCCTTGAATGGAAAAAGCTGTCTTGAGAAAAAAGAACAAAGCAGGAGATGTTAGAAATAACTGTCTTCAAAATATACAACAAAGCTATAGTCATCAAAATAGTTGATACTGGCATAAAGCAGACATGCAAACCCATGGAACAGAATAGAAAACACAAAAGTAAACTGAGACATGTATGGCCAATTATTTTTGACAAAAGTACTGGAAAAAATATATTGCAGAAACAACCATTTCAAAATAAAAGATGTTTGGGAAATTGGTTTTCTACAAGGATAAAATGAAACTAAACTCCTGTATCACACCAAAATCAAAAGCCACTCAAAATGGATTAAGACTTAAATATACAACTTGAAATTACCAGAAGAAAACACAGGGAAATGCTGTGGGACATTGCAATGGGCGAAAAGTCTGTGGATAGCAACCCAGCAGCACAGGAAACAAAACCAAAAATAGACAAGTGGGCATATATCAAACTAAAAGCTTCTGTAAGCAAAATAAACAACCAACAGAGTAAAGACAACCAAGAGAACTGAAGAAAATATTTGCAAACTGCACTTACGACCAGGGTTTAATATCCAGAAGACACAAAGAACTTAAACTGCTTAATAGAAAAAATAATAATTGGGCTGGAGTGGTGGTTCTGCAGTTTTGGCACTTAGCTGGCATGTATAAGGATGCGGGTTGATACCCCAGCACCACATACACAATGAAGTCTGAGCAATGAAAAACTAAATAAAATTGATTCTCTTTTTTTCTCTCTCTCCCTCTCACTGTCTCTCTCTCTTTAAAAAATAATATTCATCTTATTAATAATGGACAATAGTAATTGGAGTGGTGGAGCAGCAGTTACAGTGCTTGCTTGGTATGCAGGAGGATGTAAATTCAAACCCTATCACCATGTACAAAACGAAGTGTCAGAGCAAAAAAGAGGTCACACGAAAACTAAATAAAATTGATTCGTTTCTCTCTATCTCTCTCTCCCTCTCTCTCTCCCTCCCTCTTTCCCCCTCTCCCCCCACTGTCCCTCTTTCTTTAAAATAATAATAAATGAAAATAAAAATGGTTGGGGCTGGAGCGGTGGCTCAGCGGTTTCGGCACTTGCCTGGCAAGCACGAGGACCCGGGTTCAGACCCCAGCACCACGTACACAACTGAGTGTTGGAGCAACTAAAGCCATGTGAAAAACTCAATAAAGTTGATTCTCTCTGTCTCTGTCTCTCTCACTGTCCCTCTCTCTTTAAAAAAAAAAATTAAAAAAAAAAAAAAAAAAAAAAGAAAATAAAAATGGTTAATAGATCTAAATAGACATTTCTCTAAAGGAGACATCCAAACAGCCAAGAGATATAAGAAAAAAATTTGACATCATCAGTCATAGGAGAATTCAAATTGAATTCAAAATGAGATTTTAGAACCTCATTCCAGTAGAAATGGTCATTATCAAAATGCATAGGATAACAAGTACTGGTGAGGACATGGAGAAAAGAGAAACTTTACATAGCATTGATGGGATGTAAATTAGTACAACCAGAATGGGGAATATAAGTGGGATTCCTCAAAAATTTAAGAATTGAACTACCATCTGATTCAGCAATCCCACTCTGGGAATATATCCACAGGAAATGAAATCAGGCTATTGAAGATTTCCTCCCATAATCATTGCAGTGTTACTTAGAATAGCAAAGAAATGGAATCAAACTAAGTATGTATGAACTGATGAATGAGTAAAAAGACATTGTGGTATATTTATGTAATATTTATTTGACCAAAATAAAAGATGAAATTCAAACATTTGTGACAACAAGAATGGGCCTGGAGATCATTATGTTAAGTAATATCACCCAGGAATAGAAAGACAATTTCCACATGAACTCACTCATATGTGGAATCTGAAAACATTTATCTCATAGAAGTTAAGAGGAGAATGGGGATTGCAGAGACTTAAGAATGTAAGGATGTGAGAGGAAAGGGGTAAGGTTAATTAATAAGTATTAAGTAACAGTTGGATAAGAGTAAGAAGTTCTTGTTCACTATTGAACAGTAGGGAGAACATACACAAAATAATGTATTATATATTTTTAAAAAACAGAAGAAAGAATTTTGAAATCTTTGCCACAAAAAATAATAAATGTTTAAAGAGATAGTTGTGTTGACCTAAACTGAAGATTACACAATACATGCACATAGGAAAACATCATGTTACAGAATAAATGTGTATAATTATTGCTTAAATTAATTATATTTTTAAAACGGTTCTTATTTTAAAATATTTGCCCATTATTAGTCCATTCATTAAATAACTACTTAATGCATATTAAAAGAGGAAGAGGTTGTGTTTTGCATCTTTTTCCTCTTTTCATCCCAATAACTATCTTTCTAACTACATTAACAGCCTAAGAATCTGAGACTGAGTATCTTAACTAATCAACAACAATGTCTAGAATAATCATTTAAACCAATTTCACTCTGAAAGCTTTGGTCTTCTAACTTCTACAATCAACTGATAAATTGTAATGCTAAAATTTTGTCAGACATCAATATCATCTACAGTTATTTTTTAAAATACTCATATGTCTAGACAGCATTCCATAACTAAAAAATCTGAATCACCAGGAGTGGAGTAAGGTATTCTTAAAATGAAATTATGACCACAAAAACAGCTCATGTGTTCACACACATGCACATACACAACACACCTGTATTACTGATCTGATTCCGATTTTGAGACCTAAGCTTATGCTACTTGCTGGGCGTGGTGGCTCATGCCTATAATCCCAGCAGCCTGGAAGGCTGAGGCAGGAGGATTGCAAGTTTAAGGCCAGCTTCAGCAATTTAGTGAGGCTGTAAGCAACTTAGCAAGAACTTCTCTCAAAATAAAACATTTTTTAAAAAAAGGTTGCAGATACGGCTTAGTGATTCAGCACCTCCTGAGTTTAATCCCTGGCACCTAAAAGAGAAAAAAAAAATCTTTGTAACCATTACATTAATATTACTACAGCAACACACATATTTTCATTAATTTCAATAATATTTAACAAATTTATATTGTTATATTATTTTCAAAAGATTACAAAATTATTATAATCCCAGCATAACTGTAGGAACTTTAGTAGGTATAACATTTCATTCCTCACAGTTTTTATATGTGATGTATATAGAGTTAACAGTTAAAGTTCAGTGTTTTAGTTTAGATTTTCACCAGCCTCAAACTGTGTTAACACTTCAAAATTCACATCCAAGATAATCCTTCTACTCTTTGCGCTTTTTCCCTCAGTACATGAACGCTCCGGCATTTTCCACATCTGTCTGCCCGCTGACTCCTATGCAGTTTGCTGCAATAGAACTGGGTGGGAGAAAATCCACTATGCGAGGTTGGTTAAGCACTAAAGTGCACTTTCTCTACGTCATTGCCAAGCTTCGTCTGATTCTTCTACTGCTCAAGTTTGTTCTCCTAAATTTGGGGCACCTTGAATTCTAAATTTGGTCACATCCTTGTCCTGAAGCTGTAGCAAGTATGTTGACCTTAAATAATAGAGACTTGCAGAAATCAGTTTCTATACTGTATAAAAAAAATTATCCTAAGCTTATACCAATTAGACTTTGCCTCAGTTCTGATGCATGATCTGTCTTTCCTCACTCTCTTCCTCTGTCATTACATGTAACTCTTTCCCATGTTTGATCATCCTATATATGTTTAATACCCCAGATACTTGAAATCTAAGGAATAACTTCTTCATGTTTTATTATAGTTTATACATAGGTTGATTTAATTATACACTTAACTGCAAGCTCACACAGCAAAGCCAGATATTGGAATTCAATGGACAAAGAAAAAGGAATGCCTGCTCCCCTCCATCTGTCAATCTTGTTAACAAGATACAATACTCTGATTTTCCAGCTGACTTCATTTTCAATGGATTCACTGGTGATGGGTGTAATGCTAGTGATACCTCTGGGACGGAAGCTTGACTGCTCCTTGGCTCCAACTTCAGCTGCTTGCTTAGGAATGGCCTTGAATTAAATATGTTCTAAAAAAGAATTATCATAAAAAGCAAGGTGAGTCATTCAATACTGCATCTCAATAATTTGTAAATACCTTGCTCTAAAATCAAGAATCAGAAATGTTGAAATGATGCTGTTGGTCCAGAGTCCAAACATTGTCATTTTTCAAGAATTTATTTTTAAGAGTTTACTATATCAAAGTTCAAAAGTTTCTCACTGATTCTTTACAAAATTCCTTTCAAGACATAAATATGTTCGATATTTTCTCTCACTTTTTTCTGACAGCAAGATAATGCCAAAATATTTTTTTAAATCGCTTTTGCACAGACTGGTATTCATTTATGGCTCATGGTCTCAGTGTCTTAAATTTTAATTGTATTATTACTTTAGACAAAGGTTTGACTTATTTTTGTCTAAAATGGCCTCATGTTGGTTGTGCCTATGGAGATAATTCAGTCACCTGATGATCATCTGAATTGTTATCAATCAGCAGATAGAACAAATTAAGGACTGATGCACAGTAAAATCTAAAGCTAATCAGCTTATTTATAGTCATGTACAAACTTCATTGTGGAAATTTTTATATTTATATATGTATAATAATATATATGTTTATAATGTTATATATAGTTATATATGTAAATATAGTACATAAATATATTTTAGTGCATTTTTACATATTTATGTTTTTACCTTCCCTTGTTAAAACTAATCTCTGAAATAAATCTGTACAATATTGCTCACTTCAGATAATGTTTAACAGTCATTCTACCTCTTGGCGGTATCTGTGTTATTTGCCAAGATAAGTGAGAAATATCATTCTATTCTCTACATACCTTTCCATCTCAATCTTATTGTCCCTACCTAAATAAATATACCCAAATGCCAAAGTATTTGTCAGAATCAAAGAACACCTAAGAATGTGGTATGAAAATAATTTTAAAAAGCTGTGCATTTTTATTCCATATGTCTAATGAATGCCAGCATTCTTTGCAAGGGTCATTTCACTACTGATTAAATCAATGATGATTCTGTAATCACTGGGCTTAACATTTAGAAGCAAGATACAAATAATTCTTGAACAATAGCTTCAGGTATTGACATTGCAATTTGTTTACATAAAAATTTCAATCTATCATTTCCATAGTTTCTAGAGTTTATACATATGAACTTGAAAACAATTCCAGGTATTCTTTCTACCATGTGCTTAACAGAAGCTGACAAAGCCTGTAAAACTCTGGCCAAAAGCTTTCTAACTAGAAACCCAAAGAAAGTCTGCAGGCAGATAAGGAGACATGAGGTTGCTTTACAGGACTGATGACCACTGGGTCAGTTACGGAATCAATAAGGAAGTTCCATAATGGGAAAATCATGGACTTTGACATTCGGCTCACCTGGTGTTTAAATTCTGGCTTTACAATTTATACCCTGGGTGAAATTATGAATGTGCTTTAGTTATTTTTGGAGACTCATTTTTTCTCATCTATAAAATGGATGTAAAGAATTTCATTTCATTTTAACAAATTAGTTCCACAAATATAAACTCAGAGATTACTGTGGGCTGCTATTTGACTAAAAACCAAATAACAACTTGCTTACATCAGTTTTTAAATTTCTCTTTTTGTGGTAGAAACGCTTATTTCTGTAGCTGGGGTGTTTTGAAGACCAAGTTGTGTTGGATAAGGCTAGCATTGCAATGTGTGTGGAATTTCTCTTTCATTCCTAGGATTTAGACATATGGCTCCTATGGGCCATTACTGTATCCTGCTCTACCCGTTGGCACTGTATTAACTGAGAGGGAGCCCACCAAATAGACATGTAACAGAAATTCACTCTATTGTGGCTGCTTCCTAGCAATTGGATCCCTGCACAGAAGTGCGTCCAACTGTGCATTCATGCCTTTTGTTGTTGTTGTTGTTTTGTAAGCAGACCCTGAATCCAATGTTTAGCTGCCATGGCGCTTCATCTTCCTGTGCCACAATGCCTCTTTGTGGTTCAAAAGTGCAAGGGAGTATTTTCTACCCATTATTATTGCTGGTTCATATCTCATTTTCTCTGCACTATCACCCAGAGATTTATTTTGCCTCTAACTGTTTTCTTGGGTCTCTCTCACCCTCTGAGTAGCTGCATTAGGTTATTTCCTCCCCTGTGTAATGATTTGCATTTTTACAACTTAAATCTTGGTTTTATCATTTCTTTACCATACTTCTAATGCCTCTAGGTTCTTTATTAAAATTATTTCCCTGTCCTCCCCTGTGTATGCAACATCATTCAAGTTAGTACCATCCACAAATAAAAATGTGTTGCTTATTATCTTTTCTCCGTATTCACAAAATATTGAATATAAATGAACTTAAACATTCCAACTTTGAAATATCCATATTCATTCCTAAGAACCCAAACTTTTGTGTGTGTGTTTTTTTATTTGTTGAAAACCATAAAACAAATGTAAACATATGTAACAGACTATATCTGGGCTAATTGAAATATGTTATATCATATGGTGCTGTGCATAAGATTAAATGCCTTAAGACAAAACAAATTTTTTGTGTGTTTGTTTTTATTGTTCCTCTTATACTCAATGCATCCTTTTTATTGGCCTTACTGAACCTAAACTAACCTAATTCTATTGATTAACTTTAATTTCTTTCCAATACAAGTATAGGCTTTAAAAACCATCATCCTGAAAGGTTGGTTTGCTCTTCTGGGTCATGATATTGACTTTTAATAACGTGTATATGATGCTTCTCTGAGGAACTTTTAATAAATTATGTTTAAAAGTAATTTATGTGTGAGTCAGGATTCAGTTGTGGGTAGTGAAATCATTTGTCTTTCATAAATTACAATTAACTAACACTATGCCAGCAATAAAAATGCATTGGTTGAAATATTTAAAAACTAATCTCAAGCATCCGTTAGCTTTCCTTGGGGCTCTACAGGAAATGATGTCAAGGTGAGGAGAGTATGTTTTGAGGTCTAATCTGTGTGGAATTACCTATCTCCTGAGAACAACCTCAGTCAGTCTCTGTAAATGAAAATCCACAAAAGGGAGTATACATCATAAATGTTGGAAGTGACTTCAAAATCATCTAGCTCAACCCTTCATTTCACAGATGAAGGAAAAGATGCCCCAGAGAGATTAAGGTAGGGGACAAGGTCATACAACTGAGGAAACCATCTGTTTCATATTACCATTGTGCATATAACAACTGAATCCTTCCAGGCTAAGCTTCCCTTAGGCTTAAGGCACATGCTTCCAGCTTATTATTAGAAAGGTAAGATGTCCTTAAAACTTGTTGAATTAAAACCAATTTAATGCTGTATGCCTGGAAAGATCCTTTCCATTTTTTTAAATGCTAAGTCATTTCACCTGAATATAGTAAACAATAACCTAAATTTATTGCTTGTGTTTCAAAATAGTACATTTTAAACCTCACCTAAATTATTTCAAAGCTCTGTCATTTGGCACAAGGTCAACTAGAAATCTCTAGAAATTAATATTGGTATTGTCTGTTTAATATATTTCTATATCCTTTATTTATGTCTCATCTAGAAAGTAGATGGGGAATATAACTGAGGGAAAATGATTCTGATTCCCACAATCATTCATAAGCACTGCTATCAAGAATGATATTGAAACTTCTCAACAGAGGAAATTTAAAAAGCCAATAAATATGATAAAATGTTCTACATCAATAGCAATAACAGAAATGCAAATCAAAACTATACTGAAATTCCACCTCACTCCAGTCAGAGTGGCAAAAATGAAGAATAAGGGTTGTGGGAAGAAAGGAACACTACTACACTGTTGGTGCTGTTGGTGGGACAGCAAACTTGTACAGCTACTCCTGAAAGCAATGTGGAGATTCCTCAAAAAACAAGGGCTGGAACTATCATACAACCAAGCTATCCCACTCTTGGATGTTTTTCCAGAAGAGTTAGAATCAGCATACTACAGAGACACAGCTACATCAATGTTTATAACAGTTCAATTTATAATAGCTATACTATGGAATCAATCCAAGTATTATCCCTCACTGGATGAATGGATCAAAAATATATAACAATGAATATATATATATATGAATATGAATATATATATATATATATATATATATTCATTCTACTCTGGTATTAGAAAGAATGATATCATGGCTTTTGCAGCTAAATGGGTGGAAATGGGGGAAAAATCATGCTAAGTGAAATAATCCAAACCCTGAAACTTAAGGGTTGAATATTTTCTCTCATATGTGGAAGTTAAACTAAAACCTAAGATAGGATGAAGTTTAGATAAGCTTAATTAATAAACCCACCAAAGTTGAAATTCCACATAAGCTGGGGGAACCATAACTACGAAGGTGTGGGGAGAAGGGAGAGAGGAAAGGAAAAGGGGTATTATCAATATGGCTGGGAATACTCAACTCCCATGAGAAGCCAAACTAAACTCAGGCAGGCATATAAACACAGAAATTCCAATAATTATTATAAATGTATATGCTCATTTCTATCTATACCATGGGGATATTACAGATGAGACATGAGATCAGGGAATGGATGAAGCAGGGGAGATCCTGGACTAGGATAGAGCTTAACTTTGTCAATATCTATGTATGCATTAATATGTAACAATGATTACCTGCAATATGTAAAACTATGTTGATCCAATAAGAAAAAAAACATTGAGATGGAACATCAGGCTCTCTTCCCTAAGAAGGAAACATGTTCAAATAAAAATGTATGCAACATGTAAGTGAGAGAATCCCCACATCCTGGAAGCATGGCCAGCATCTTTGTTACTTTGGAGGAGAGAAGAGAAAAAAAAATTCCCAAAAGAATGATCTGAAAAGAAAATTATATTTAGCTTCTTAAAATGTCCACTTAATCTCTTTCCAAAGCAAAATAAAAACAAGATGGAAATCATGGTCATGGAAAATTTCTTTCTCTCCCCAGTTTTGCTACTCCTTGTTGTTGCATAAATTTTGTTAGATAATTTTTCACAAGTCTATGTAGACACTCAAATGCTTGGAGGTCATATTAAGCACATAAATTAATGAGGTACAAAACAAATTTTAAAATATTTGAAATTAAGCAAGTGTAGCTACTTGAAACTAAGATATCTATAAGCTAGAGCTGAATAAATCTTCCTAATTAAAGCTCTTAATTACCCAAACAGCCTCAATTCTTTTAATCTAGCATAACTAATATTTTTACTAGCTAATCAAGCAATGTTGCTTAAACAAGAGCAACATTGTTGAACCTAAATATCCCCCTTTGCATTCAGTACAAGGTACTTTGTTCAATTTTGGTGTCAATCAATTGGTAATTTGAATACATATTTTAAAAGATTAGCAAAATTACCATCTGAAATTGTTGATAGAAGTGTTGTTGAGCCGCATATCACAAGTGTAATATATTAATAATTCTCATATACCTTTTGCAAATGACCTTGATGATAATTATGCTTGTGGAATTGAGAATGTCTTTTTTTTCTGATTTGTACAAGACAAATAGACCTTCAACTCTGTGAAAACATTTGAGCAATGAATTTCTTTAAGGTATTATGACAGACTGAAATGTAGTGCCTGCCATAAAAAGTCCTGCATTCTAAATAGGAAAACAAATGATGTTATTTGTTTTAGATTTTTTTAGCTAGAGAATTATACAAGATAATGTATTCAAAGTAACTAGATAGCAGAAAATTATTTCAGAATTTTCTAAACAAAAGGTGAAGTATTTTGTGTATAATATTTTATAATAAATCTCATATTTTACATCAAGTATAAATTATGTTATTATCAGTATATGGCATTAAAAGTAATAATATATGACTATTATATGAGTTATGAATAATCAGAAAGATATAATGAGTTCTTGAATAAATAATTGTAACACTAGTCATAAAGTTCATATGTTAGCTTTAAAATGATTTTTTTTCTCATAGCCCAATTTTAAACAGTAATTTTACTTATATCTTGACTAGTATTGAATATTCATTTATTAATGCCCTGGTATTGTAATCTTAGCAGACATAGGGGATATGCATGATTATTAAATACCTAAACTAATATAATAAACAGATCACTTACAGTAATAGAAACCTAATTAAAGCTGTAACCACAGTAACAAAAATAATGTCTGCAAATACAATAACCAGATAATGGGGAAAATAAGAATGCATCATCAATAACATGTAAAAAAAAAAAAACCCGTTACATGGGCAGAAGCGCATTGCTAGCATTCATCCAATCATTGAGAAAGAAGCCTATGTTTTCTTTTTCACCCTTTACAAGAATAGTGATATGTACCCTGAGTCTTCAAAAAGCCAAAACCTTAACTTCAAACTAATAACTGCTCTCTCCTCCCACTTCTCCATGGAGATTTGATACAATTTCATTATTACCACATCCATGTTTTAGGAACATATTCCCAAACTCTC
This sequence comes from Aplodontia rufa, assembly GCA_004027875.1. Lineage (NCBI taxonomy): Eukaryota > Metazoa > Chordata > Mammalia > Rodentia > Aplodontiidae > Aplodontia > Aplodontia rufa. Next base: position 31,726 of record PVKS010004037.1, read on the forward strand.
CTACTTTTTGTTTTAGTGTCCTGTAAGCAAATGCCTATTATTTCATAAATGCATGTGTATTTCACACAAATTTAATCTCTAAGTTGATATATTTACTCAGGTACACATATACAATTGGATTGTGGCTTAATTTTGTCCAAGTGACCTAGATTGAACTGTTCTGAAATTCATATTGGTAAGTATGCCAGACCATCATAGATTGGGCAGTGCCAATTTAGCTAGATTTGCCAGAGAAACCTGAGCCATGTGGTTGTCTTGACATGATTTATGTATTTGGGAATTCATACTTCTAGTTTCAAAGTTTTGCCATGTTTATTGACCACTTACTCCTGCATGGCATTGTGAAAGAGATGGAGATGACATAGCTTTCAGATGGTGAAGGTCAACTTGTCAGTTACACTAAATGACAACTTTGAATCCAGCCTATTTTCTCAGGGTTGTTTTTACATTATAGCCATACTTTTTGTTTAGTATTATTGAAGGTAGTGGTGGGAATGAAGTTGCAGTGCAGCAAAGGGTTTGAGTTTTGTGGAAGGGTAGACACACATCCTGAAAAACTAGCAATGGGGAAATTTGCAACATCCTCTCAAGATGGAGCTATGAAAGATGAGTCCTTCCTATAATTACTACCAAAGTAAATGTACTAGTCAAATTCAAACATATGTTCATTTCAAATTCATCTTAAATGAAAAAAATTGTGTGCTTAACCACATAGATGAAGTACAAAGATCCTTACCTTCTGCATAGGAACAATCTTCAGATTCTCCTTCTGGCCAATTTTTTCAATTGTATCCCCTCCATATTTACACATTCAGCCTATCAACACATCTGTTCACTGTCACTTTATCTGTATAAATTGACATCTATGTACATTCAATACTGAAAACATTGAAATTTTCTAGGATGAGGTGGTTTATAGGAAATGTAGATTTTTTTTAAAGAGAGAGAGGGGGACAATGAGAGAGCGGGAAAGGAAAAGAGAGAATCACTTTTGTTTAGTTTTTCACATGACTTTTGTTGCTCTGATACTTCATTGTGTACATGGTATTAAGGTTTGAACCCAGGTCCTTGTTCATGCCAGGCATGTATTGCAACCACTAAGTTACTGCTCCAGCTCCAGAAATGTAGATTTATTAACAATTTATTTCATCTGCCATGGCATTTAGTCAGTTATTAGACCAGATAAAATTTAGACATCTCCTGATTAAATTGATCAGAATATATTTTAGGAAATTGACAATTGTTAAAAGTGTCCCTCTGGTATGCATGAGACTCTCATTTTCAGGAGTATGATTCAATTTATAATATGCCAGGAAATATATACCTTGTATGATAGCAGATATCAAAAGAAACAGAAGTCGTCCTTTGTGTATTCTTTGAAAACAGTGGCCTGGCTTCAAAGGCTTAGATTTTGGAGTCAGAAAGACCTAAATTTAAATTAGAAGTTGACCACAGCAGTGGTGTTGTCCTTAAGTTGCTTCTCTTCTTTCTCTAATAATGTATGCTGGTAACATCTGGAAAGGTTTAAAGGAATGATCTCTATTTAGAAAGAAAATACTTCTACTCTCAGAGAATTAAAAATCCATCTGGAAGCCAGAGGATATTACTAAAGAGGTCTTCATCCATTCCCTCAAGTCTCACCAGTAATTCAGAGTTTCTACTCATCTAGGGTTCCTTCTCTTTTTGAATTCCCTTCCTCACCCCACCAGTCCTGCCCTAGGACTCTGTCCCCAGTTAACTCCGGGAAAGGTCCTGCAGAGATGTCCAGTCTTGGAGTACACTGTTGAAAGATACTTCAAATACCTCTGTTTTGCTTTGTTTTTCACTGTGGAATACCTATAAGCGTAACTATTGTTTTATTGCTGTGGGCAAATCGCATAGTATATGAAGATTATTTTGCTACCTATCCCTTTGCAACTTGCCTGTATCAACAGAGACTTTCTTCTGGGGATTGGAAGATGAGCTAGAAAGGGTAAAGAAGGAGATTAGAGAAAATAGAGTTCTGTGTTATTGTGCTTCTGTTATCTATAAAATAGATGCAAAGATACTTTTTTCTCAGAGAAGTATTGTGAAGACTGATTTTAAAAGAATCTATTAGAGTAAGTGACACTGGAAATATTGAATAAATTGTAGTTATATTTAATCATTCCCATTGATCCACCAAAGACTCTAGAGTTTCTAGAGTTATCAGAGTTTATCTGCTTTTATTCTTCTCATTCACGTTTAGTGCCAATATTATATTCTTAAAACTGCCCATGATCAGATTAGCATACAATGTACTGATGACCATGGATACACATACACGTTCACATATACATTCATCATGATTATGAGCCTAACCACTAGCTTGAGAAAAATAATCTTTTATCATAGCAATGTGTGAATATTTCCTTTCTAACCAAGAACAGGACGCGGGAAATCTATTTCAATTCCCTGGGCTGTTCCTCCTCCCCTACTCCATCTTCCCTCTCCCTGCATCCTCAGTCTTCCTGTCAAGAATGGAAGAGCACACACCCTAATCAAAGTGAGGCACTGCCGAGGCAGCAAGATACACAGGAAGATTAGAGGGAATAAAAATGACTCCAGAACAGTCCACCGATAACAGTAAACTTGAGAACAGACATTTTGGACAGGTACAAATGGAAGGAAATGCACAGAGGGGTGTCTCAAAGTCTGTCGCCACTGAGGAAACCCATAATGGAAGAGATAAGACTCAGGGGCTCGTAATCTTTACGTTTGTATGCACTGTGAGTCCCTGCCTACCGCACATTCAACTGATTAGCTCTGTTTATTGACACAATAGCTGTAGCCCAGGACATGTGTTGGGACACATTAAATCACTTATTAATAGGAATTGTTACTTTTTAACCATCATGAGGGCTTCCACAGGAAAATTGTCACGATGATTTTTCCATTACTTGAATATCATGACAGGTTTCACATTTGTACAATGATATTTGTGTTGCCTTGAAGCTGCTAATAGTCACTATGTTCTTTTCTCATAAATTAGGAGAGAAAAAAGGAGAAAAGTACTGGGTTTTAAGGGAACCACATGCTATTTTAAGAGAAGTCAGGAGTTTGACCAGAAAAGGCAGCTATTTATAGTTGTTTTTTCACTTCTTAGAAAAATAAATGCTAATAAGTCTTAAATATATATAATAATTTCTATAAGTATCTTTATACTTTCTCAGAATAAGCTGCTAGAATTGGCAGCTTTCAATAGTTTTTCATTTACAGTAAAACAAAAAGCAGGTCAAAGAGAGAGTTCTACTAATAGAAAATTTCCTTAGTGAACTGTTTTAACAATTGGAAGGGACATTGCTTAATGGTCTGCCTAACTGTAATTCTATCTACTAGATCATAATCCAAAAAGTAAATAAAATAATTGAGGAATTTATTTGTATTCCAGAAATCCATAAAGTCAGGATAAAATTTTCATCCCACTCCTATTAGTGGCTGATTTGCTCATAATGAGGTTTGGTAAAAGCAAATTACCAAAGGGAAAAAAATTAGTCCGAGTAATGTCCTCACACAGATAAGTACTCAAATCGTGTTGGGCTCTTATTAGCAGGCTGCTCCTCTGCCACGCTCAGGACTACCAAATCATGCGGGACATGGTAGACTGCTTGACCTGGTGCAAGCGCTCACAGGATACGGGATGACTAAGCACCTTTATTTAACCGCCATGCTGCTAACCTAACATGGGAAAGGGGCTGAAAAGGTTAATGTAAACATTGTCAGCTTCCTTCAAACCACACCAGAATACTACATCTGGTGGGTCACCCTGCAGTCAAAACTCAAAGGACATTTGCTTTATGAATGTCAGGATAATTTTATGAGCACCAGACACCAGGCAACTGATGTGGGGCTCAGAAAGAAAAAAATGGCAGATTGTTGCTGCTTGTGAACTGTTTGGGTTATAATAAAAGGGAATGAGTGTGAGGCCAAGACCCACTGTAGCAGTCATTGAGGCTTCCAGACGAATTACATCCATGCTACGCCTAACATCAAATAGCAGGGAAACTCTGCAGTAATGAGATTTCGGAGCACAGTGACTCCTCATGAGCGAAAGTCATGGATTAGACAATTCAGTCACATCTGGCCAGTTCTGTGATAAGAATAAAGATTGCCAGCATGCAACGTGGGACTCATGTAACAAAAAAAAGCACGACCTTTATTTGTTGCTTACTCTTTCATTGTACACATAACCTGTTTATTGATTCAATTATGGACTGGCAGATTGCCTCCTACTCTGCCTTCTCCCACCACAAATAATGCTACGGTGAGAATCCTGCAATATCCCCATTACCTCTACTGTGTGTCAATATTTTTGGGTAACACACTCACATACACACACACACACACACACACACACACTCTCTCTCTCTCTCTCTCTCACACACACACAGGTCATGAAGTCTATGTATATTAAAATTGCCTAAAAATAGTGCCATATTGTCCTGCTTCACAACTGTTTAAAAATTCTACACTCTGAACACATTGCTTTTGTAATTAGGTAAGAAAAATGAGGTTCAATATAAAAAAAAAAGTTTTCTTTCTCTTATCTCCCCCTACAGGAGCACCATCATCTTTCAGTTATTCAGTACAGCAATCTATCTAATCCCAGGCATTTACTTATTTTTTTATTCCTCTTTCTAAAAGTAAGAAAATCCTATCAAATCTATAGTATCTGCAGTGCAGATAGTATTGATAAGAACTTCTGCAATTCCTTGAAATTCTCCTTGGAAATCCATCAGCACTCCTGCTAATCTGTCAGCCTTACTTCCTTCTGCTTTAATTTAATCCTTCCTAATTTCTTATATCTGGATATGGACTGTACTCTACCTCAACAGCAATATACAGATGTCTACCTTGACTTGAAATGTATCTCTTATTATAATAAAATTCCAAACCTCCATAAAGGCTTAAAAATATGCCACCTCTCCCAAAAACCCATACTGATTTACAAACATTGCTTTCTACTATTTTCAAATTTTGTAATTATCTATAAATATCCCTTTCTCACAACTCATAAAGTCTTCAAAGAAGGAATGATATCTTATTTGCATCTTATTTGCTAACTGTTCCACAAATGTTTTTTCAATGAGTTTTTATTATTTCCTTGGGCTTTTATTTCCTTCTTTCAAATTATAGTTAATAGACAAAATAATCCTACATTAAGGTGTTAATATAAAATAATATCCCTTTAACACATTTTTAAAAATAAGCAAAACTGCATATCATATTTGTTAAGCATTTATGTGTGTGAAAATAGTAAAAGAATAACCAGCAATAAGCTTTAGCTTTGAAATGTATTTTACTTCCAGGTTGGGAGACCAAGTACAGATGTTGGAGAAATGTAAATGTAAATGTAAATATTTAGAAATATTCAAATTCTTGATTTGCATGATTTATAAATATTCCAATTCTTGGATTGCATGACACATTAGATGCATTAATTATATTACCAATAATATCTAAAAAAGTATAACAAGTAAGAGTCACAGATGGACCAAGTTTTCGATAAACTGTGAATCACAAAGCCTGATTAATTAGGATTCTGTGAACAGAGGAAGAAAGGAAAGTGTGTGTTTCTCAAATGAGTACTTCTTCTTCAGGAAAACTTAGATTTTATAATGTCATGACAGAACTATTTTATATAAACAAGTTTTTAATTCAAATACAAGTACATAATATTACCAATACAATGTGATTATGAGCAAAATACAGCTTTCCTATTGCTTCACTTAAAATATGCCTGTTTCCAATACTGCTTTTAGCAGTGAGGATTATTGTTCCACACATAAATAGACTTCATTTATTGTAGTCAACGATTCTTTCATTGTGCCTCAACTCATGTCTTTGGAGTGGTTGGTTGTTCTACGCTCACCATGCACAGGTTGCCAGAGAAGATATGGAAAACACAAATTATGATTGTTGGAACTCCTAAAGCAAAATAGTGAAAAATGCAAATAAGCCTATGTTTCTCAACAATGAAAAGAAACCAAACTATTTGCACCATAGGTATTAGAAAGACACACATTTCATTTTCAATGAGACCAGCGTGTTTCTTACAATACTCCACGAAGGAACCTTAGTTATACCTACGCCTCACCATTTCTGTTCACTCTATTCAGACCTCTGTACCCTTAGATGCATTTTGCTCCTCCCACCTGGATACCTGTTTAGATTCCATTTTCAATGAATTCTCCGTTTTTAAGGGGTAATCAAGTGACTTTTCCTCTCCACTTATTCCTCAACAGGAATCAAGATTCTTTCTTTCTACAATGTTAAAGTCCACTTAACTCTCATTTTACTCTAATAAATATTCTATCTAGTTTTTGCATATCTCTCCCCCTTTCACTGAGAGCACATACTAGATCTCCAAAAATGTGTTTGTTGAGTGAATTATTGGACATTAAATAAGTCCGAAGTTTGCAGAGTTCAATATGGACCAGATAATAAATGAACATTTTCAAGAAAAGTGTACAGTCACAGCAAAAGTGATGGTGAGTTTCTTGGACTCTTGGCAGTGCTGGGATTGAACCCAGGGCCTTATGCATCCTAGGCAAGAGGTCTACCATGGAGCTACACTCCCAGATCATGAGTTTCTTGAACCTTTGATAAAGCTCCTCATGGCTCTATCCTGGCCAATTAATAACATGTGGTGAAATCTATTTACCAAAGTCAAAATAATTGAAGGAATATTTAGTCACGGAGGGAAGCAGGGTATAAGGAAAAGCTTGTTCCCTAACTATCTAATGATTTAAAATACTTGCTGGGTCTCTGTTTTGCATTTACGAAATTAAATGTTAAACTTTAGTAATCTCTCAAGTTCTCCAAGTGGATACGGTGTAATTCTACACATGAAAAAAATTTAATCTGTGACAAAGACAATAAAAGCGATCCTGTTTGTTTTCTGAATCCAATATCAATATATCAGCTTTGCGCTTCATTTTATTCAGATATTTTCAGGAATCAGGAAATAAAGGAGAAAGTCACTAAGTAACTATCATTTTCCAACCAAAAACGGAAAACAAAATTGATATAAAAGCATCCTATTTATGTGTTAAAGAAAGGAAGACTATTCTGTCTGGATATTTTTTCCTTTGGCACAGTTTATGGCAGATGCCCATTGAAGAGGTGCATAAAATCACCTCTTCCAAACACTACAAGTCATTTGAATTTCTAAAACGGAAGACACATTGGGACTAGCTTTTATATTTAAAATGCTTTTAATACTTTTCTAAGAGGTGGATAAAAAGAACAAAGCCTTTTCAATTATGGTTTTGTGTTCACTTTTTAAAGAGAGAGTGAAAAAGGAAATATGAAAATCGTCATCTACATTTAAAGTTTGATATATTAAAATTTTATATTAAGATCCTACGTGGTCTAAACTGTGTTGGAAATCAAGTGACTGCTTATCAGTTTAGAAATATTGCTTAAATATTTAAAAGTTAAGTGCAGCACTGTATCATTTCCTCCCTACATAAAATTCTATCATACACTGCACTAAATCGACAAAGTATAGTAAGATACAGCCACATAAAAACCTATTTTGTTTGTCATTTACATAACTACTTTTTCAATTATCCTTCTGAGGTAGAAGATAAACTGAAATGCCTGCTAAGAAAGTAATGTTAAACAGGAATAAAGAAAGGATATGAGCTTAATTTTCATAATCTAGCAAACATGGAAAGAGATGTCTTGTTAGACATAAGGTGCCCAAGGTAGAAAACAAAAGCATTACAGGGAGCTATTCAAGGAGAAAAATTAGATTTTAAAGGAAGTCTTATTTTTCTTTTTTATAAGAGATTGTCTAGCCAAATGTAAAAGGAAGTAAAACAAAATACTAACTAGGTAACCCATTAGAAATACAATTTCTAGAAGTAAAGGTGGCCTTCTCTAAGGATTTATTGGGGATTATTTTCTGATTCACAAGCCAAATTTCTCTGAAATGGACTAATCTCCCTCAGGGCACTCTGTTATAACAATGCATCCTAATTCATTTGGTTTTGACTGCAATTCTACTTTAAATATTAATTTTAGAGGAGGTTTTACATATAATTAACCATGTGATTATATTGTACTCATATTGAATTCCATATTCTGAAGTGAATGTAGCATAACACGGACCTGAAAATGGAATAAAGTTAATACCTACTGAGTTACCAGGAGGTCAGACCCTAGCACCTTCACAGACTGAAGACACAAATGTCAAGTGAAAAATAGTTTTCTGAAACAGTGAAAGGGAGATGCCACGATTGTAGACATGAAAGGGTATGCACTTTTATCCGCTTTTTTTCCATCAACCTTACTACAAAGAAAAAAAGAAGTAGGAGGACAAGGAGGAAGAGGAATTCAGAGAGTTGGAAGGAGTCAAAAACAAAGCTCAATTCTTTCTAGAACTGGCACAAATGCAAAAGAGTGTCACGTGGACTTGGTCCAAGTGCAAAGGCAGCCTTAGGTGAACCTGTTGGAAAAGGGCAGCTGGCATACTTCAACAGGGTGCTCAACAGCCAAAAACACCTGCACTATGGTCCACAAGATATTTGTGAAATATTTTAGGGCATTTGCAGATTTGGAGAATTCTTACCTCAGTATCTCAGTTTCATAGTTGAAAACTTAGATTCTTAAAAATTTAAATATTTAAATGAAAGAGAACTGTAGAAGGGAACCTATGGCTTTATCTCCCCCATTAATTTGAATGTGTCAGAACTTAAGCAGTTTTCCAGTGCAAGTCTATTTCTTTGAGGTCAAGTTTGCTTAGATATTTAGGGTTTTTTTTTTAATCCAAAGGAGAATTTAATTGACTTTGTAGTTATTATTAGATTAGGTAATACTAGCGAAAATACATCACCCAGTTGTTGCAAAAATATGTTTGTGACAAACATGACAGTTATAGGGTAAATATGTTTGTGGAGTTAAAATATTTATTATTTGCGAGTATGCTATGTTCAATGTCATCTATTATGAATAGACAGAATACTTTTAAATAACTTCTAACAATTTCAACATTTTAATTTTACAAATTTTTTTAATGGAGGCAGAAAACTTGAAACAGGGTCCAAGTTTTGAAAATAAGACTGTGCAGCTTTAATATTTGTTTTCAGCCAACAGTCCTAGGCTTCTGGTTAATTATTAAGAAACATAAAAGACCACAGCATTTAACTCCATAATTTCACTTCTAGATAGGCACCATAATTCATAATAAATAATTAGAAAAACATCAATACCAAACAATAGAAGACTGATTAAATTATTTATAGGTTGACCCTATGATAAAATAGAATATAAAGTAATATAAAATATAGACATAATATCATCTTAATTTTTAAAAGCTTGATATAAAAGTGCACTTATCTACTGTATAATTTAATTGATGTTTTATGTCCTACCTACTTATGGGCAATCTTCTTTATAATGTCTATCAATCTTTCTATATATAAGTATTATCTTTTGATATTGAGAACATGTTTGATTTTTCTTTGTAGTGTTTTCTATTTTCCAAATTTTATTCAATTATTGAATATTACTTTAAAAATTTGGAAAATAAATCATGAATATAAAAGTGAGATATATGTTATAATATACAATTAAATACTCAGAAGGATAAAAATTGGGTTCACTAAGGTTCTAGAATCTAGTAATATGTTAATATTGGAATTGTATTTCTAGTAATTTAGCTCAGAAAGCCTATTACTCTACAAATGAAGCTGAATCTGAGATAAAAATAACAAAATAATCAATCTTTCAACTCCCATTCACCAACTCCCCAAGGGATTTCAGAAATTATATTGATCAGAAAATGATTTGGCCTCTTAAAGAATAAAATAAAAAGAACCTATTAACTCTGCGATTATCCTCTCCCCTAAAGATAGCAAATTATCTAGCCAAATGGCACAACATATCTTTTGATATTCTCACAGTAACAAGACTTAATCCAGATCAAATCTGTGTGTGTGTGTGTGTGTGTGTATGTGTGTGTTACTGAGGATTAAATCCTGGCTTTAATCTAACTCATGATAGGCAAGTGCTCTATCACTTAGTTACACTTCCAGTCATTTTTTAGTTTGAGTAGGGTCTCCCTAAATTGTTCAGGTTGCCCTAGAACTTGTGATCCTACTCCCTCAGCCTCCCAGGTGGTTGGGATTACAAGCATGAACCTCACAAACTTAAATCCTTTTAGCTTATGCTGTGAATTTGTCATTTTCAATAACTGCACATGACAACTTTCCAAAAACTTCCACCCCAACATAGTTTTTCTGGGCCTTTTTCTATTTATTTGGGACAGAACTAGTATAGATCCCTGATCCTGCCTGACCTGGAGACTGAACTCCTACCTCTGTTAACAGCACTCTTAATAAAGACTGTCTATTCTTTCTCTGAAATGCAGAGAATATATGTCATATATATCTAACATTTTCACATTCAATGAAGAATACATTTATTTGTCTGCTCAGCTTTCCAGTCGTTTATGGCATTCTCTAGGGAGCCCTAGGTTTTCTTTAGGGTAAGGGGAAAGTACTAAAAAAGTTGGGTTTTGTTGTTTTGATTTGTGTGTGTGTGTGTGTGTGTGTGTACTAGGGATTGAACTCAGAGGCACTTTGCCTCTGAGCCATATCCCCAGTCCTTTTTATTTTTATTTTCAGACATGGTCTTGCTAAATTGCTCAGAGCCTCACTAATTCTGAGACTGGCTTGGAAATTGTGATCCTTCTGCATCAGCCTCCAAAGTCCCAAGACACTGGGATTACAGGTGTGAGCCACCGCACCCCTCCTAAAAGATTTGTTTTTTGGGGGGTGGTGTGGGGGAGTAGAATGCATGGCCTGGAGCATGCTAGGCAAGTGCCCTAACACTGACCAATCCTCCCAACTGCTAAAAGATTTATTAAAAGTTCAAAACTGACCTCAGTTCATGGCAGGTAGCAAGCAAAGAAACAGGTCAGAAAGAGCAGATGGTTTCTGTTTTCTTTTGGAACTTTTGTTCTTCTTTTTGGTTTAAGGGACTGAACCCAGGGGTGCTTTCACACTGAGCTACCAGGACTGGAGTGGTGGCTCAGCAGTTATGGTATTGCCTGGCATGCCAGAAGAAACAGGCACAACATACACAACTAAGTGTGGTAAGAGCAATGAAAGCCACATGTAAAACTAAATACAAGTGATTCTCTCTTTCACTCTCTCTCTCTCTCTCTCTCTCTCTCTTTCACTGTCCCTCTTTCTCTTTAAAAAGAAAGAAAAAATAATAAAAACAACACTGCACTACTTCCCCAGCCCTTTTCCTTTCTTTCGACAGAGTTTCCCTAAATTCCTTATGGACTTGCTGAATTGCTGAGACTGGCCTCAAATTTGCAATCCCCCTGCCTCAACCTCCCGAGTACCTGGGATTACAGGCATGTTCTGCCATACCGAGTTATAAATCTTTGTAATGAGTCAAATTCGAGACAATCAATCTCTCATTTTTCTTTAAAACATTTTAAAAGCTGTATTTAAGCTACAATGCTCTAATGGTGAGGATCTTCTTTAACTTTGAATGTATTCAGCTTGTGCTTCCAAGTTGTCTTCATATCACTCTGACTGTATCTAAATGTTCATAGGTACGCATCTACTTGTCATCTATCCATTATCAGTTGATCACATCTGTAACATAATTTTTTCTTGTCTCTTTATTGGTTTACATTATTTATAAACCAATTGTTTACATTTTTTGTAGTTTAGAAAGATTGAGCAACTTAATATTAAGTGTATCTTTAGTAGAAAAGATGGTTGCAACTTTTTAAGTTGGGGATCCTTCTAATCATTAAAAAATAATCTAAATATTGTTTTTGATTCCATCATTTTATGTGAAGTTATCATCTCTCTTTTATTTATATGTTTTATACTGGATAATAAATTCTAATCCCATGAAAATGTATTTGTATTTAATCAATTTATGGAATATTTTGTGGCACATAATTAAGCTAAAATTTACTTTTTGTAGTTTGTTAATGAAATGAAACAACACAATTTTGTAGGTATTTTTTACCATTGGTTCTTGTTTTATCTTCCTTTATGACTTAATAATTAAACTTTGATGTTAAATGTTAAGAGCAAATGTGCCTGTCTTGGGTTTAATTCTCCCTAGCCCTGCTTACAGTCTTATTGCATGTTCCAGATTAAAATTCTATGAATTTCCATCTTCTATCTTCCCATTATTTACATTTTGTTCCAATTTCCTATATTGTTTTTACTTTCAATTAATTTAGTCTCTAACAATTTTCTAATCACTGTTTATTAAGTACCTTTCATGTGCCTGACAGCCTAATTTTTCCCCTGTTCAAGTATGTTATGGCAGGATTATTTGAAAAATAATTTTACAATATTTAGGCTCTCTAAAATTTATTCAGAAACAAATGATAAGCCTGGTGGGGTGTTGTATATGCAATGATGGCCCTTTTGTCCTGGCACTGGGTTGATTTTCTTCAAAGCAAAGCCTAGGCCAGGGAAAGCTGGTAAGTTCAAGACATTCTTGGTACTGTGACACCTGCTTTTCTGACTTTATAGAATCTTCTCTTTAGGACTGGATCAGTGGCTCAGCAGTTACCCCACTTGCCTGGCATGCACAAGGACATGAGTTCGAATCCCAGCACCATATACATAACACAGTGTTGGAGCAACGAAAGCCAACATGAAAAACTAAATAAAATTGATTCTCTCTTTCTCTCTTCTACTGTCCCTCTCTCTTAAAAAAAAATTCTTGTTCTTACAGCTTTAAGCTTTCACTTGAAAATTTTAAAAGCTTTTTGACAGGAACTGTGGATGTCTGGGAGTGGTGTGTATCTACTTAGCGGGATTATGTATCTATATATCCATTCTGAGGAATCACCATGGTTAACAATGTCTTCCAACCCATTTATTCAACTCAACACCCTCCTCCCTAAAATATGTGTCTATTATTTGCAGGCGCATGGCTAAAGGCTTTACATGCATGATCACATTCAATGATCTCAAAAATTCTATCCAAAAAATATAAACAGCCTCATCTATCATGAGGTATCTAAGCTTCAAAATGACTGAATAGTGGGATCAGACAGCTAGGAAATGGCAGATTGGGGATATAAATGCATGCATCTATAACTCTAGAGACCATAGTGACACCTTACACATTGTGTTTCCAGTATTTCCACCATTTCAGATGACAAAACTTATATATCTTTATAAGCTTTTAGATTCTCTTGCACTAACGGTGTGTTCTATCGGTGGCCTCAATTTGAACACTGGCATTTTGTGCTAGGATCTTAATTATTTCGTCTTCCATCATTTTGATTGTTTCTCATTTTCAACTTTAATATTACCTTACTATCACAGTTTGCTTTCTTTTTTCTTTAGATTTGTTCTATTTCATCTTCTTTCATTTTACTTTTTAGATAAAAATCAGGTTCATTGACTTTATGTATCAACTTCACTGAGCAGTTGAAGACAAGGTGCCCAGATATCTGCCTAATTATTTTATATTGTGTCTGTGAGGGTGTTTCTGAAAGAGATTAGCATGTGCAATGGTGGACTAAGTAAAGCAGATGGCCCTCCCCACGTAAGTGGACACTGTCCCACAACGGAGGGCTGGAATAGAATGAAGCGCCAGAGAAAGAGGGAATTCTCCTTGTCTATCTGACTACTTGAGCTGAAACATTCGTCTTCAACTGGACATTATACCATCAACACTTCTTTTCTCAGGCCTTCTATCTTGGACTAGAACTTCCATCACTTGACTTTCCTGGGTTTCCGGTTAGCAGACAGCATATCATGGAACTTTTCTGCCTCCTTAAATGCAAGAGTCAATTCTTTATAATAAATCTGCTTCAGTATAACCAAATCTGGATATAGATATAGAGCCTGTTGATTCTATATCACTAATGAACCCTGACTAAAACCTAGCTGAAACTGAAAATATATGATAAGATGTATTTTGTTTTCAGACATGTTCCTTGGTTCTCAAGCTTAAACTGTTGGATCTTTATTATTTTGTTAAGCTTTGTTTCATTTCATTACATTTTGATATTTTTATTATTACAAGGCTTTTTAAAGGTACTAATTGTTATATGAATAGAATGAGTATCATGAATATTCTGCTAATAAAATGTATACTAAAGGAGTCTGAGAATCACTTTTACAAAGTACTATAGAAGGATCGTAAATACAAACTCTGAAACACCTGGAATTTTCTAGTGAGAGAGGGAGATATCTCAGATCAAAGCAGAAGCCTCTTTTTTTTTTTTAATGAGAGTCGGACAGTGAGAGAGAGACAGAATCAATTTTTATTGAATTTTTCACATGGCTGTCATTGCTCCAACATTTAGTTATGTACGTGGGTGCTGGAGTTTGAACCCGTGTACTCACACATGCTGGGCAAGCACCGTAACTGCCAAGCCAACCGTTGGCTCTAGCCCCCAAACCAGAACTCTTGATTTCAGCACAAAGAATTTTTTTTTCTCCATCATGTCACATATTGAATTCTTTCCTATAATAATAGCTTAGCTAAAGAGTTGAGTTTTCCATCAAAATCTATCATTTTTGAGAATATTTTTCCCCCTTGGGTGCAGATAGTAATAGATTACATCAATTAGAGTGTTGAATTTCTCTTGTATAGGGTCTCATATTTTTAACTTAAATGGAGAGTATATTTCTTGATTTGAGATTAAAAATGGATGTCAGAAATTAAAAGAAAAAAGAGAGCAAATATGTTCTTGCGTGTTCATGTTAAGAAGTTTTGGAGATCTTTTTATTTTAACAACTTATAAGAATTTAAGAGTTAAGGCTTATATGAATTATGTACTCAAAGAAAATGACTGTTTTAAAACCAATAAGGATTTTCTTAATAATAAGAAAAAGAAACTTCAGAGGTAAATTGAATCTCTAATTCCCTGAATATTAAGTTTAAAATTTGTCACAGAATAATTTTAAAAAAGTCCTCTTTATAATGATTTCCAGGTGCTTATACTGCAGATGCATAACTTAAATAAAAATAGTTCAATATTTCTAAAACTAATTTTAAAATTCTCAGAAGATTCAAACATTAGTGAAATATTTTACTTTATGCTAAAGAAAATAATCCTAAAAAAGTAGATATTTGAAAATCTGAGATTTTCCCTATTTTAAAATCACATCAAAATTTTCAGCTTTCCACCTCTTGCTAAAGGTTTAAAAGATCAGTTTCCTTATTTAAAAATATTATATAGAGAAGGTTCAAATATTTTTAAATTTTCCAAAATAGTCTCTCAATGATGCTTGATTAGTCTCTCTGAGATATTTGATTACATCATAAGATTCCATAAATGCCACAATGGCCTACACTCCAGAAGATGGAGTATGCATGTAGCAAGCCTAAGAAGTAAGTATGCCTTCAATAAAAACTTTTAAGAGTTTAAGTGTCCTCTTAAAATATATTTTGATATTAAAAACCTGAATCAATAGTTCATGTGTCTGTCATAACAGATATGAACACACATTGCTTTTTAATTGTTAGGTTAACATGTAAAAAGTTAACTATTGTTTTCAGTTCTAGCTTTTAAATATATCATATGTATATTCATAGCAACCAAATGTGATTATAGATAATGTACCTGTCTCAAACAAACATTTGAACAGGGACTAGACAAAAATACTTCCCATGTCTGTCTTCTCCCATTTTGTCCATGATTACCAGGAAAGACATAGAAAATAATTAGTTTATACCCTACCTGCATTTGGAAGTGGCAGAGAAGCCCACCGGGGACTCACAATCATCTCCTTTAATAATAGGTTTCCTTATTAAAGTTATTTAGCCACAGAAATATCTGAAAATCTGAAAAATACATTTACTATCTAAATACTCTAACAAGTAATAATTAGATATGTGATATAATGTGCTCAAAATGAGTTTTTAAAGGATGGGGTTTTGGCTTTAGAAAACAGTAGATAATGCCATCATTTCAAATACACATGTGCAAATTATTATTCTTGTCTGAAACTGACATTCCCTGGGATTCTTGTTTGATTGCTTTAGGAGACTCACCTGGTTCTACAGATGTATTGATTTAGAGGAAATGTAAACAGGATTAAGCTGGGAATTAAGAGGTTAGAATTCCTTAGCTGTCAATAACATATTTTTTAGTCATTTACAAATCTTTATGGTGACTCAGTTTCCCTATTTGGTGTATGGTCATAAAAAGTAGATAATATTGTGTTTAGAAAAGTATATTTCATATACTTGTATATATTTTATAGATATGGTGCTAGGAAAAATGGAGAATAAAACTATATTAATGTGGGGATGGAGCAGTGACTCATCAGTTAAAGCACTTGCCTGGCATGTGCAAGCAGAGGAGTTCAAACCCCAGCACCATGTACACAACGAAATATTGATGAAATGAAGGTCAGATGGGAAAAAGAGTAAAAATTGATTGTCCCTTATTGTACCTCTCTCTCAAAAAAGCCTGTATTAATCTGAACCATTAGATTTACTAATCATAGAAATATTAGGATTTTAATACTGTTTCAAATTTTTATGTTCATTTCTTCCTCTGACATATATTTCTAAATTATGAATGCCTTGATAATTTACCAAATCAGTTTCAAATTTCTGAGAAACAAATAAGTGATTTTCATCCCTCTGTGCCAGAAACTTCCAAGTACTTTGTGTGTGTGTGTGGAAGGAAAACTAATTTATAATTCCTTCCAAAGGTATTCTTGATTAGGTAGCAAAATAGCTGTATGTAGTAACATGGTACAGTTCAAAGCTAATTATATTCATTTTTTTTTTTTTTTTAGAGAGAAGCAATTTTTATTTAGTTTTTCAAGTAACCTTCATTACTCGGACACTTTGTTGTGTACGTGGGTGCTGGGGTTTGAACCTGTGTACTTGCGCATGCCAGGCAAGTGCTGTAACCGCCAAGCCACCGCTCCAGCCCCTGTATTCATATTCTTATTTGCATCGTTTTTCTCCTGTTCAATGCCATCTAGGAACTACCAAGCATAAAAGAATCAGCAAACTTCTGGCAACTGTTCTATAATCACCCCTTACCTCTCAACAGCATGATCTAAATGAAAGGTTAGCAGTCTATGATACACAGGCTAGATTTGACTCACCACACTATCTGGTTTTGTAAATTGAGTTATAGATACAGAGCCAAGTGTATTCATTTACATATTGTCCATGGTCGCTCTTGAGTTACAACACAGAGCTGAGAGTTTGTGAAAGAGTGTATGGACCACAAAGCCCAATATATTTACTCTCTGGCCCTTTGAAAGTAAAATTTGTTGATGCTTGATCTAAACTAGCATTTTCTTCTTGTATAAAGCTGTGGAAAGATAGCATATTATAATGAGAGGAAATACAGATTAAATGTCTGCAGCTCTTTCTCATACCTAAAACCTCAAATATTCACAAATTTAAAAAAAATACAAATGAGGCTTGACTGTCCATACATATAGAAGGACTTTACAGCCTGCGAAGTTTTGTGCTGCATCTCTTGGTCATGGGGTATCTGCATATTTAGAACCCAAATCACTCTTCACCCTTTCATCAATGAAAAACACCAGTGGGTTGAAGCATGATGCTTGTTGCTTTGTTACAAAGTGCTACATAGCAATACTGAAATTGGGTCTAAGGAAAAGAAAATAAATGGTAAAAATGCTCTACTTCATTAGCCACACCATCTGTGGAGAATGTCTAACTTCTAAAACCTGAGTCATACAGTGTCATTTGCTCTGCTCATGAGTACACACAGTTCCACATTTCCTTAGCTTACCTGTGTCGCACATACTCTGACACACTCTTAACCTTCACTCTCTCATCTTGTGCACTCCTACTCTCCCTCATGGCTCCTGGTACTCAGACTTGCATGTGTGCAGCTCCCGAATCACTCAGGATGCTCAAAATTTAAGGCTTTCACAGCTTGCTTGGCGGTCTCAGTCTTTGCACAAATTATCACCTTTACAATGCCTTTCTTAGCTAAACTAAAATTAAAACCCATATTGTCCTAAAACCATTTCCTCTTCTATTTTTTATTTTTAACATTGCTTATCACCTTGTACTATAATATATAATTGCTTTATACATTTTCTGTTTGTTGATCTTTTAAAAGATTCACAAGGGTATACATTTTGTTTTTTTCTCCACTGTATCCCAAGCACCTAAAAGAGATGCCTGGCACATTATAAGAAGTCCTCCAAAAATGTTTTATGAATGAATGAATGAATAAAATAAACCTTAAGACAACAATGAAAGCTTATAAATACTTAATATATATCATACCCTTTGCCTAACCTATACTAGTATGCTATACTAATATGCTAGAAATCACTAATTTGTGTAATTTTTATAATTAAGTCAATAAAAATGAAACATGCCATTATTAATTTTTTTAATAGATATGCTTTAAACCTCTCATCTTACAGATTAAACTCTCATAGGCTTTCTTATTTTTCCATTTCTTTTTCTCATTTTAAATAGAGGTGTCTATTTTTTCTTGGACATAATTGCTATTTTTAAAATTCTCAATATCTTCTCCTAATTTTCTGTTATTTTTAAATATTTAAGTAATTCATTTTATCATAACTTGTTCTTAGAGTGAATATGTATAAATACTTCAGTTTTACACTGGTCATTGTTATCTTCTTGTATACTTGTCTACTTTACTATTTTTGTATTGTTTGGGGTTTTTTTTGTCAGAACTCTTCAATTCATTGTATTTTAACAATTTTCTGCCATTTTCCATTGACTTTCAGAGTTGTTAGATTTATATTGACTGTTCTTATGTATTTTAGTGTTTACTTTTATGATATAACGTTAACAATATCCTTCCATTCTCTAGTTCTGGTTTTTATTCTTAATTTAAATAGTTTACCTTGAATTATGGTTTTTAAAAAAACACAACTTAGGCTCACATGTTATATTTCATTTCTAACTGTTCTACCTATGCAGACCTCTATTAATCATGTACAGAATTTTGCTAATATTCTTCCACATAAATTTTTTTCTAAAAATTAAGGGAAATGTATACAAAAACCTCTTCAAACTCTCAATCATGTCAAAAAAGCTTTGTAGTGCAGCAATATTTTTGTTTTTTGAGATAGATTCTCACGAAGTTATCAGGGCCTCGCTTAGTTGTTGGGGCTGGCCTCAAACTTGCTGTCCTCCTGCCTCTACCTCCTCAATCACTTGGATTACAAGTGTGCAGAACTACATTCAAAGGGGAGCAACACTTCTAAGACACTACAAACTTTAAACTATCAGAGACCAGCACAAGAGCTGAGAAAAAATGTGTTGCAAAGCACTCCATGAATACCACTATCTTCAACGTTGGGAGCAACATGGCATTACATCAGGGCTGATGGAGTTTTTCCATGGTGGAAAAGAGAGGGGAGGAGAGGAGAGCAAAGGTTGTTTCTAATTGGCCCGGAAAGTTGACCTTTAATTTGTAGAGGAAAGATAAGACAGAGTATGACATGATGGCAGATTATCTCTAAAGTAATAAGAAGGCACCAGAATCTCACCAGAACTCAGATCTATATTCTTCAGAAAAGAGAAGCCCTGATCAAAAATCTCAAAATATTTGTGAGCCACCATTCAATCATAGCTGTAATAATGCCTATATCAATCTAACTACATATCAGACTGACTCTGTCTCGAAGTCCAACAGGCTGAAAAAAAAATAGCACATAATATTTTCTGAAGATAAATACTACATAATTCAATCCCCACAGTTAAAGACATGTTAAAGAGTTCAAAGAAATTTCCAATAGAATTGACTTGATAATACAATCATCTGATGATATTAGGCAATAAATAAAAGCAAAAATATTTATAGGAAATGGTAGACAATATGTGTATATTAAAATATATGGAAGAACCAGCGAAACTATAGAAGTGATAAAGAAATCTATTATCAGAAGTGAATTTGATTTAACAGGAGACTGAACAAAGCAGAATAATGAATACATATACTTGGAGAATTCCCAATAAAATATATGCAAACCAACAAAGTAGTTGGTTTGAATTGAAAGAAGAAGAAAAAAAGAAAACAGAGTGATTGTGATCTTTGGGAAAATATAAATTTGTCTCATAAATTAATTGTAATCCTGAAGGGATAGGAAAGTGATAATGGGTTAGAAAACGTATGTAAAAATAAAAATGGCTGAAAACTTTCAAAGTGAATGAAAGATACCAACCCACAAATCCAATTACCACATTGAAAAACTCATATGAATAACAGAACAAAAAATTCTTTAGTCATGTCATAACAATTTGCTTAACACAAAAGAAGAAAAACAAGTCTTAAGACAAACATGGAAAATCACACTAAATACACAGAGAGATACTCTTTTGTATAGAAATATTAGGAAGCCAGAAGGTAATATACGTACAGTGATGAAATAAAGTGGGAACTTAGAATCTACTGCCATTGAAAGCTAAATCTACACCCAATAAAGATGAAACAAACTCATTCTTGAACTGACAAAAAAATAAGAACAAAATCAGCCTGCAGAACCAGAAGTTTTCAGCCTTTAAGAAAATAATATTCAAAGGAATCCAGATATAATGAAGATGAGTAGGAAAAGTAAATAAAATGTAAATATTATATGTATAATATTTGTGGTTTTGTATAGCGAAACATTTAAATGTATTTAAATGACTATAAACTGTTACAAGTAGAAGAATAATTTATAACAATACACTGTGAGTTTTATAGCATATATAGACAAAGAAAGGATACACTGTTGTGAAGTTCTTCAAGTCTTTGGGAAGTCCTATAATATTATTTGAAGAAAAACTTAAAACCATGCATCGCTCAGAAAACACTAATATATAACACAAAGTAGTGTAACTAAAGAATCAAAACAAGAGGTGAACACTAAGGAGATAAATACTTCACACAAAAAGCATCAGGAAAGGAAACACATGGGCAAAAGAAGACACAGTATGATAAAATAATTAAATCCAACCATGGTGATAACTACATTTAATATGAAGGACTTGCCACAAGCAAATGTTGCCATTCATGTTGAAGCAAAACCAAACACATTTTAAATATGAAGGCAGAGACTAGTTGAAAAAAATGATACATCATTTTCCAGTTTCAGTTCCAAAAGAGAAAGAAATTAGATGTCATTACTTTTATTCTTAAAGAAAATTGGGGATAATCACATGAGGGTTAACCAGGAACTCTCTATATTTAATCTTCTCAACTATTCTGCAAATCTTTATTCTGGAAATCATTTTTGTTTGTTTGGTACTGGGGATTGAACACAGGGGACCACTACCACTCCACTACTGAAATCCATACCCAGTTCTTTTTTTTTGTTTTGAGACAGGGCCTCAATAAATTTGTGAGACTGGTCTCCCAATTGGAGTCCTCCTGCCTCAGTTTCTCAAGTCACTGGGATTACAGGCATCTGCCACCATATCCTGCCAAATATTCTGTAAATCTAACACTCTTCTAGAATGTAAACAAAATTATTGTAAATGAACCAAAAACAAAAAACACAAGGAAGCTGCATATTTCAGAATGCCCAGATCAGTAGAAAAATTGGAAAACATTTATTAGAGGTGAAAAAAAAGGACAGAATTAATGTCAAAAGAAAAAAAAGAAGAGAAAAAAAAAGGAAAAAAGTGGTGACTGTGCTAAAACATAGAAACCTTTTTCCTTCAGTTTCCCAAACTAAAGGTGTTATAAACACTTTAATCGAAGTTGGAATAGGAAGAATGGTTAAGATTTGCTGTATGGCAGAGTTTGTCAAATCAAACCAAAGCAGATTTCCTACCCATATTTTGCCTAATCATAACAAAGTTGATCTATAAAATGCCCTATAGTGAACCAGCTGTGGTGGCTGGGGAATGGTGAGAGACCTGCAAGGAATAGACATGCAGGGTGAGAGAGCGGAATGGGGAGGTTGCATCACGGAAAGGATCATAGGCCAAGGGCCCAACCTGGATTAGGAAATCCTAAACTTTGGAAAGATGGTAAAGAAAACTTTTTTTTTTTTCAAAAGCAATCAACCATATTTTTCATAAATTCAATGTATATATAGCCCAGATCAATTTATGTTACCATACATTAAAAACGAAATGTGTAAAATGCAAAAAAAATTTTAGTAGTCCAGTATAATAAAATAGAGTTTAAAACAAGACACATCATGAAGCCTTAAACTCAAAATAAATGGCATGAGTATCTTCAAAGAAAGAAAAATGTTAATGCAAAATTAAACAAATAAATTTTTAAAAGGAAAAATAATCTAAAGGAACAGTACATTAGAAAGTGGAAGATTTCCTGTAATAGAACATAGTAAAATTCTAAATTTTATGTACCTAGTAACAGAAATATAGAATACACATGGCAAAAAAATTTTACAAAGCTAAAGGAAGAAATAGGCAAATCTGCAATCATACCTTTAGATATCGCCATCCTATTTCAGTAATTGGCAGAACATGAAACCAAAAAATTAGTAATGATGAAGTGATAAATTACTATCAACAAACTTGACATAATTTAAATTTAAATAATAAGACATTCAACAAATATGGAATCCATGTTTTTCAAGTGTCTGTAGAACAGAAGTCATATTGTTCATAAAACAAATCTCAATAAAGTCGAAGGACTCCTTTTCCCGTCCCTCCTCCCTTCCCCTCTATCACCTTTCTGTACTGCACTGATCTCTTTTCTGTTTTCTTGGGATTTCCCCCAACTCTTTGTATTCCCTTATTTTCGTCTAGTTTCCACATATGAGATAAAAGGTTTGGATCCTTGACATTCTTGTTTTGACTATGGATATGCCACAGTGAATTTCACTTTTATGTATATATTCAATGCACTACTTTAAAAAAAATACAAATAAATAGAAGAAAGCCCGTAGAATAAAGAGAACAGGTAGGAGGAAAGGAAAATGGGAAATACTGGGAGTGAATTAGAGCAAATTAACTTGCATGCTTGTATAATTATATCAAAATAAATTCCAATATCATATATATGTATAATTTCCCAGTAAAATTTTTTGAAAATGAGAGGACTAAAATAAAATTGAGGATGTTATTTAACTACTGTGAAATTAAATTGGAAATTAATGAGAATCACACTTGAAAAATCATCAATTATTTGAAGATATATTAAAGAGAAGAAGGGAAGGAAGGAAGGAGAACTTATAGAAAGAAATCACAAGGCATATTAGAAAGCATTTCAAAATGCATGATAAAATATGAAAATATGTAGTATTGAACTAAAGTATTCTTTAGATGGAAGTATCAGATATGCTTATTTTTACTTTCTTCTTGATCATCCCTTTGGACTACAGGGAAGAAAGGAGAAAACAGAAAGAAAGCAAGAAAAGAGTGCTCATTTTATGTCTTTATTAGTGCATTATAGATGTACATAATAATGAAGTTCATTATGACATAATCATACAAGAATAGAATATGACGTGCTCCACATCAGTCCAGAGTACTTTCTCTTTTTCTCTCCTTCTCCCTGCCTCAGTTCCCCTTCCTTTACTGGCATTCCTTCTATTTATTATTATTTTAAAACTCATGCTTTATAAATATAAATAAAGGTGGAAGCAAGTTCTTAAGAGAAAAATCAGTGTCTTTCTTCCCCACAAAATTATTTGAGAATTCTCTATTAGTTCTCTGTGTCTGTGTGTGTGTGTGTGTGTGCATATGCATGTGTGTTTCTCTATATCCTTTTTTTATAGTGATCAAAGGAAGTTACTATCAACAAATAATGTTGTTGTAGTAACATCAACAGTAAATATTGTTATATCAATTTAAGATTTTTATGAAGTGTTTCAAAGGTTTACATAAAAAAATAATAGCCAGAGCACCTCTGTTTAGTAAACTATTCCATGAAATTGAAAGGGATGGAACCCTCCCAAACACTTTTTATGAGGCAACCTTAATTTAGTCCTGTTGCCAAAAACCAACAAAGACACATGGAGAAAAGAAAACTGGGGATTAGGGAGGAAGACAGAGACCAGCGGAAGGGCTGTTTTTAGAATCTGCCAATGAAGCAGGAGCCAACAGAGAGAGAAGCACCTTTCTCTGAGGTGGTGAATGGCAAAATTTCTCTGAAACTGATTAGTAGGCAAACAAGGAGAACTGGGAACTCGGAAGCGGGGATACAATAAGCAAAGAAGAAAAACCACATAGGAATCAAGAAGCGCTGGCTGCAGAACCGACATCCAGCGGTTGCACTGCTGGTTGGGAATGGAGCGAGGGAAGAACACACACAAATACAAGCAAGACAAACTGTCACGAAGGATCCTGTTATCACAAGAGTTCCCACTCCTCCACCGAACTAGGGCCTCCATTAGTGCACATAACTTAATCATGCCTTCAAACTGGCCATGGAGAGCCAGGGAGATCACCACCTTGAGAAGGTGGGCAGCTGCTCTGAGAGTTGCAGTTCGAGTCAGAGGCTACCAGGTGCTGAGCCTTTGGCCACTGACCGCCCCAGGAGCCTTGTGTCCTGACTGCCTCAGGTACCCACAAGCTTGGAACAGAGATGGTCTCAGGAGCTCCATGTATTTTGGGCAAGAATGCTTCTCAGGCACCCTAGGTTTGCGGGTAGAGATGGCCCCAGGAGCCCCCTATCTGAGTGTTCAGGGCCTCAGGACCCACATCCTGCTCCAGGTGCCAGGAGTTCAGGGTGGCCATGCACTAGGATCTGTGAGCCCTCCTTGCAGCTGCTCTGGGATCCACAAGATCCCAGACAGTGACTGCTGGGGTCCTGGCAGAAGTGGCAGAGGAGTCTAGGCAGGCAGACACAAAAGCACCCAGAGTCTCAGACACCCAGGAAAGCCAAAAGGCAGTATTCACAGGTAGCAGTGACATCACAGTGAAGTACTGCTCTCCCTCCACATCACAAGAATACTGGAAGGATCCCTGGGAATCTGACTTCCATCCGAGATCAGCAAAAGCCACAACCTCACCTGCAAATGCCTCCATCCAGGAGCCAGATGTCATCATGAAACCACACTATTTTGACCTCCTCAGTGGAAATAACCCATAATCCTCCCAACTTTCCATTTACACTTTTTTCCCCTTCCTTCCTTTACTTTGTTCTTTGTTTCTTCCTTCTTTCGCTTTGTTCATTTTGCTTTGGTTCATTTTTGTACTTGTTTGTGTTCTTGAAGACCAGCACATTTTGTTTTTGTGCTGTATAGCCTCCTGGTGGTGAGCGTCTCTGCTACCAGCTTCTTAACAGCCAAGCATTCTTCCTCTCTCTCACCTCCCCTAAAGTCATCGCCTCAGTCTCCTCCTTTTTACTTGTTTTTTTTCTTTTTAGTTTTATTGTAGTAGAATATTCACCCTCCTGCTGCACTCACTCCAATTTCACAACTTACTCTCTACCTTCACATCACATCTCCTTTGCTCTCAAGTCCATTTTTCTTTACCTTACCTAAGCAAGTACTGGAAATCTGAAATGAATTCCAAACTTAAAAATGGCTGTTTGCTTTTAAACTGGGTATAGTCTGACAATTATAGTCTGGTGGAAGATAGCTGCTAATCCTTCTACTCCTCTCATACGTGGTAGTTAACATTGTAACAGTTATAGAAGACAAAAAAGTAACCGGTTCAATACTGTCTGTTGTATGCATTGGCTGTATATATTGACTCTTTTCCCTTAATTCCTGAGGTATTGGAAATTGTAAAGGTCAATAATAATTCACAGGTCAGACAGCCACCTATTGAACTGTACTATCCAGCCCAAACAAGTGAAGAGATTAAAAACCTCACAACACATGAACAAAAACTCAAAGTGAAATAACCAGTGAGAGATCTTAGGGACCACTCTCTGACACTGAAACTGAGGAAAAAGGGAAACAATTCTCTTTCTCAAATCCACAGACCCCCAGTTAAGGATTCCTTAGATAGGGACATGGGTGAAAACTTAGAAAAAAGTAACAACAACCTGATTATTAAAATGATAAAAGAATTAAGAGAAAAAATTTTAAATGAGGGTGAGGGAGGGACTTTCAGAGAGAGAGAAAGAGAAAAAATTTTTTTTTAGTTGTTCATGTGGCTTTCATTGCTCTGACACTTAGTTGTGTACACAGTGCTGTGGTTTGAACCTGGCTCCTCATGCATGCCAGGCAAGCACCATAACCACTGAGCCACTGCTCCAGCCTCTAAGAGAAGATTTAAGGAAAGAAATAAGAAAGCAATTATAGAAGCTGAAACTCCATTTTAATAAAGAATTAGAGATGCTGAAAAAAGATGTAGCAAGGCTCTTAGAATTGAAAGACACAGTCAACCAAATTAAAAGTTCAATGAAAGAAATTAATATCAGAGGAAACTCAGTATAATATAAAACTTCAGCTCTTGAAAAAAAAGCATCAGACAATGAAGACAGGCTCATTAACTTTGAACACACAGAGGATAGACGACAACAACAACAAACTTACTGAATATGATTAGAATTTCCAAGAAGGATGGGATGAAATCAGAAGAAATAACCTGAGAGTGATAGGGAAGAACACTGAACAAGAAACAAATGGCAAAAAGAATCTTCTCAACAAGATAATCAGAAAAAAATTTCCCCTGTATCAGAATAGATCCAAATATTCATATTCAAGAGGCTTATAGGACTCCAAATAGACCTAAACAAGTGAGAAACTCATGGACACACATCACATTCAAAATGAATGATAGAAAACAAGGAAAGAATATTAAAAGCAGTAAGAGAAAAACACCAAGTCATGTTCAGAGGCAAAACAATAAAGCTCACTGTGGATTTCTCAAATCAAAACATAAAGGTGAGAAGAATGTGGAACAAAAGTTTTCAAATATAGAAAGAAAATAATTATCAGCCAAAAATACTATACCCAGCAAAACTCAGCTTCAAATTTTGTGGGGAAATAAAGACTTTCTACAATAAGAACAAAAGTGATATACATGAACACAAAACCAGCTCTACAGAGAACACTCAAAGAGAAACTTCAAACACAGGAAAAAGCAAGCAACTCCCAAAGCTCACAATCAGAGTAAATTCAATAAAACCATAACTCACTAAAAGATATCTAAGATGGCACAAAATTACAGGAAAGGTCACAATGCCAGAGAACCAAAATCACTTATCTATTCTAACACTGAACATAAATGGACTCAATGCCCAATAAAAAGACACAGATTAGCAGACAGGATCAAAAAACAAAATCCAAAAATATGCTGCTTACAGGAGACTCACCTTACAACCAAAGACAGCCACAGATTAAAGGTTTTAAAAGGTTGGAAACAACCTGCCACACATACAGCCCCCTAAAACAAGCTGATGTCATAATACTCATATTTGACAAAGTAGTTTTCAACCAAAGCTTAGAAGAGTCAAAGAAGACCACGACATCTTAGTAAAGGGCATGCTATTTCAAAAAGATGTAACCATCGTTAATATTTATGCACAAAACTCCTATGCTCCCAAATACATAGAAAAATGACTCCATGACATTAAACCACTTACAGATCTCAACATAATAATTTTGGGGAACTTTAATATACTTTTATCACCAACAGATAGATTATCAAAACAAAAAAAATCAACAAAGTCTCTAGCCTAAACAACTCTATAAATCAAATGTACCCAACAGACATCTGCAGAATATTCCATCCCAACTCAGTTGAGTTAACCTTTTCAGCAGTGCATGGATCCTTTTCCATAATAGATCATGTCTTAGTCCACAAAGTTAATCTTAGCAAATACAAAAAAGTTGATACAATCCCATATAACCTATCAGATGAAAAGTATATGATCCTAGCATTTAACAACAAGAAAAATTACAGAAAGTACATAAATACATGGAGAGTCAATAATGCGTTCTTGAAGAATGGACCAAAAAGGAAATGAGAACAGAAATCAAGAAATTTTTGGAAGCAAATGAAATTGATGGCACAGAATATCATAACCTCTGGGATCATATGAAAGCATTCTTAAGAGGTAAATTCATAGCACTGAGTACCTCCAAAAATCAGGAGACAGCCCAAATAAATAAACTTATGTTACACCTCAAATATTTACAAAAAGAAGAACAACCCAATCCCAAATCCATTAGAAGGCACGTAGTAACCAAATCAGTGCCAAAATCAATGAAATTGAGAACAAAAAAGCAATACAAAGAATCAATGTAACAAAAAGTTGGTTCTTCAGAAAATTAAATAAAACTGACAGACCCCCAGCCAACCTCACCAAAAGAAAGAATGAAATGAAGTAAATCAACAAAATCAGAAACAAAAATGGAGACAACACTGACTCATCTGAAATCCAGGTGATTAGCAGAAACTATTTTGAAAAGCTATATTCCTCCAAGTTGGAGAATATTGGAGGACACGGACAAATACCTAGACAAATACAACATTCCTAAACTGATGGAGGAAGATATTGAAAAGCTCAACAGACCAATATCAGATAGTGAAATTCAAACAGCAATCAAAGCCCTTCCAAAAAAGAAAACCGCAGGACTTGAGTTCTACCAGACCATTACAAAGAATTAATACCTCTTCTTAGTAAGCTATTCCATGAAATCGAAGTGGATGGAACCCTCCCAAGCACTTTTATGAAGCAATCATCACCCTGTTACCAAAACCCAACAAAGGCACATCAAGAAAAGAAAATAGCAGAACTTTATCCCTGATGAACAAAATGCAAAAATCCTTAACAAAATCCTAGCAAACCACATACGAAAATATATCAAAAAGATAATATATCATGATCAAGTGGGCTTCCTTCCAGACATGCAAGGCTGATTCAACATAAACAAATCAATAAATGTAATTCATCACTTAAACAGAATTAAAGACAAAAGTTAAAAATCATCTCAATATTTGCAGAAAAGGCCTTTGACAAAATTCAACACTCATTTACACTCAAAACTCTGGAGAATATAGGGATCAAAGGAACTTACCTTAATTTTGTCAAGGCCATTTATGACAAACCACAGCCAACATTAAACTTAATGGAGAAAAACTGAAAACATTCCCATTAAACTCGGGAACAAGACAGGGCTGTCTATTCTCACCATTCTTATTCAATTTAGTCCTCAAAACACTAATCAGAGCAATAAATCAAGAAAAGGAAATCAAAGGGATTCAAATAGGAAAAGAGGAAGTTAAACTATCTCTATTTGATTTTCTCTTTCTCACTCTCTCTTTCTTTAAAAAAATTAATAAATAAAATAAAATACATGTATATGGTCATTTATATCTACAACTTGGGAGAATTACAGAGGAGGCATGAGATTGGGGAGTGGGAAAAGGGGGAGATTCTAGACAAGGATCAGGTTTAAGCTACTCTGTCAATAGGTATTCTTATATGAATGAGAACCAAAGAATCCCTTCACTTTGTAAGATGATGTCAAATGAATAATAATAATAATAATAGTTGGGCACGGTGCTTGTAATCTCACAACTCAGGACCCTGAGCCAGGAGCATTGCTAGTTCCTGGCCAGTCTCAACATTTTAATGAAACTCTGTCTCAAAATAAAAAAAAAACAAGAAGGGCTGGGAATGTAACTCAGGGGTATAGCGCGTCTAGGTTCTATCCCCAGTAAGAAAAAAAAAGAGAGAAGGGGAAGAAGAAATACCAGCGTTTATTTTAATCATGTGCTTACAAGTCAGGTTTAGAAAAACCTTAACTTGGTATCGCATTCATTAAGAATTTTTTATAAAATAATGAAATTTCCTTTGAAAAATGTTGCTTATTTGTTCCCATTTTATTCCTCTAACTCTGAACCTTGCAGAATTAACTACTAGCTTTTACTGTACTCATTCATATTTTGCTTTATTTTTATATAGATATATCAATATTTTGACATATTAAATTTTAAATTTTATGTAATAGTTTATTGAATATATCATGCTATAGTTGACTTTTTGTTGAAAATACTATTTTTGAGATATATTAATAGATAAAGCTGTAACTTATTTATTTTACTCTTCTGATACTATACATCAGAAGACATGAAAATACCAACATTCTGCCGATTTTCTTACTGTCAAAAATTCAGGTTAAGTCTGCATATTTTTTTCTATTAAAGATCATGTGGTACTGGAATTTCTTATTCATATATTCTCATGTACATATATGAAAATATTTAAAGAATATTTCTGGGTTGTATGTTATGTTAATGATCATCTTCACATAAAATTGCCAAAAATTCCCACTACTTCCTCCTATACCACTTTCCATAATGCACTAAGTTACTAATCCCTATTCCTAACCACAAATACTCTCACCAGATTTTATATTTCCATTCTGATGTACGTAAAATATTTTATTATGGCATTAATTTGTATTTTCATAATTACTGTTGATATTTGGCATTTTTCTTGTTTTATTAATTATTCTGAGATTTTTCCTTTGTATAGTCAGCATATCTCTTTTGTTTTTGTTTTCAATTTGGTTTTCTGTTGGGTTCTGTATCTTTTTTAATGATTTCTATCTAGGAGTTCATATATTTTCTAAACATATGATGATTATATGCCTTGCAAATATTTTCTTCAGGTAAGAAGCTTGCTTAAACTCTTTGTTTATGGCATCTTTTAAAACATAAATGTTTAATATCAATAAATATTCCTTATGTCTGGGATGATTTTGTTTTATGTTTTAAAAAATCTACTCACAAATTAAGGTCTTAAAGATATTTTTCCCTGTCCAAATTTTAAGGATTTGCTTTTGATATTTGTTTTTCCTCCATTAGATATTTTACCTTTCTGTTATTGTCTTTACATATGGATAATCCTTTCTCATATCTACTTATTAGTAAATCCATAATTTATTAAATATATTTGCAATGCTTGCTGTATCATATATTATTTCATCATATGAGCAAATTATTTTTGTATTCTCTTTCATTGATCTATTTATCAGTCACAGTCCCTATCAAATACATTATATTAATTCCTAAAATTGAAAATTAATACTGAGATCTGGTAGATGAAATCTTTCACATCTTGTTTTACTTCAAAGTTTTTTTTCTTTCTCAGAGAAATTTTAAGATTTGTGAGGTTCCACAACAGTTTAGGTTTTGATGGTAAAGCAGATTTGCATATTAATTTTGGAAATAATTTATATTTTATGATATCATTTGGCCTTCCAATCCATATTATTTTTATATCTAAATTTCTCTGTACATTCTTAGTCTATAACATTTGATTACACTAGTTTTTGTTTTTCTAAACATTCTATACATTGTTGATTTTGTATTTAGAAGTACATTCTCTTACATTTTAAACAGTTTTTGTTATAAAAATTCTATTAATATTTAAGAAACAGTAGTTTTCAATGACATTACTAACTTTTTTTCACTTCTCATATTTTCTATTAGATTGTGAGAGTTCCTTGCAGGTATCTGTTTTAGAACAATTTGGTTGGTAATATTTTAATTTCTATGTGTTATCTATGATTTATCCAACAATGAATTTTTAAGTAGATAGTCAGAATAAATCATAAAAGTAATATGCCAACTTATGTTATGTGTTCTTTATTTTAAAAGAATAAAACCCAGTTAAGCATAGTACATATCAAAAGAGTGAGGGACCATATGGACCTAATTGAAATCTACAGAACATTCGATTCAAAAACTAACATATACATTTATCTCATCAGCTCATAGAATATTCTCTGACAGGTCATATGGCAGGCCATAAACAAAATCATGAAAGGTTGTGATTTGACATCATAACAAGTATTATCTCTGACCATAATAAAATAAAGCTAGAAGTTAACAGCAAAAAATCTTTGGAAACTATAAAAATACCTGGAAATTAAACAACTTACTTGTGAACAACCAATGACATAGGAAGGAGTCAAGACGGATATTAATAAATGTCTTGAAAAAAATGAAAATGGACATACAACACAACAAACCTATAGGATAAAACAAAAGCGAGGAAAAGACTGAAATAAAATGAGAAAGAGATGTAGATGAAAACATTTCAGCTGACACCACAGAATTACAAAAGCTTTTAAGGGATTACTATGAATAATTATATACCAATAAATGTGAAAACCTAGAAAAATTTTCTAGACATATATATCCTACAATGGCTGATTCTTGAAAAAGTAAAAAATCTGAACAGAAATTAAATCAGTAGTATAACATCTCCTATGAAAGAAAAGTTCAGGACCAGATGGCTTCACTGTTAAGTTCTACTGAACACTTAAAGAACAACTACACCAATTCTCCTTGAGTTATTTCAAAGAATTGAAAAGGAGGTAATTCTTCTAACCATATTATGTAAGGAAAGTATTACCTTGACACCAAAACCTGACAAAGAAAGGAAAAAGAGAAACTAGAGCCCAAAATGTTTGTTGAAAATAGATGAGAAAATCCTCATTAAAATGCTGGCAAATCAAATCCTGCAACACTTTAAAAGGTTGTTCATTGGAACTGGAGCGGTTGTTCAGAGTTTAGAGCACTTACTGGACATGCACACAGACCCAGGTTCGAAACCAGCATTGCATACACAATTAAGTGTCAGAAAAGTAAAAATTAGATGAAAAAATAAATAAAATCGATTGTCACACACACAAACACTCACTCTCTATTAAAAAAAAGATTTTTCCCTATGATTAAGTGGTATCATTCTTTGGACATAAAGATAGTCAATATATGAAAATCAATAAATGTGATAATCAACCTCATTAACAGAATGGACAAAAAACTGTGATCATCTCAATAGATGAAGAAAAGACATTTTATAAAATTCAGCATCCCTTCAAGTTTAAAACAGTGAACACATTGATCATGGAAGAAACGTATTTCAACATAATAAACTTCACTTATAAAAAGTCAATAGTCTCTTGACTGTTTTGACTACTTCCTTGGCTGTACAGAAACTTTTTAGTTTAATGGCATCCCACTCATTGATTTTTGACTGTAATTCTTTCACTTTAAGAGTGCTGAAGTGTTGATCCTAATTTTTCTTCTAGCAGTGGAATGGTAGCTTGGTTAATTTATAATTCCTTGATCCATTTAGATTTGATTTTTGTTCAAGATGAGAGTTAAGGATCTAATTTCAATTTTCTGCAAGTGGCTGTCCAGTTTGTCCAGCACCATTTGTTGAATAGGCTGTCTCTCCTCCATGTTATATTTTGACCCCCTTTGTCAAAGTCAGATGTTTAAAGATTTGTGAGTTTGTCTCAGAGTGTTGTGTTCTATTCCATTGGTTTTTATTTCTATTTTTTTTAATTTTTATTCAATAAACATAGTCTTACAATTAGGAGGGTTTCATCATCAAACAATCAAGAACAAAAGTGTAATGACAGAACAAGGATTGACACCAGTACCATGCTGTTTTTAATACCACAGCTCTATAGTATAATTTCAGATCTGGTATTGCAAATCCACTTGCTTCATCTTTCTTACTTAGTAGTGTTTTGGCTATTCTGGGTTTCTTGTTGCTCCAAATGAATTTGAGAATTTCTTTTTCTATATCTGTAAAGAATGACATTGGAATCTTGATGGAGATTGCATTGAATCTGTACAGTGCTTTTGGCAGAATGGTCATTTTAATTATATCAATTCTACCTAACCAAGAGCACAGAATATTTTTCCATCTTCTCAGGTCTTCTGCAATTTCTGTTTTTAGTTTTCGAGAATTTTCCTTGTAAAGGTGTTTTACTTCTGTTGTTAGATTAATTCCCAAGTATTTTATTCTTTTAGAGGATATTCTGAATGGGACCAATTTCCTGATTTCTTCTTCTGCCCTAAAATTGTTAGTGTATAGAAAAGCTATTAATTTATGGGTGTTGATTTTGTAGCCTGCTACTTTGCCAAATCTGTTTATTAGCTATAGTAATTTTCTAGGAAAATTTTTTGATCTTCCAGATATAGGATCATATCATCAGCAAAAAGGGATAGTTTGACTTCCTCCCTTCCTTTTTTTATCCCTTTGATTTCCTTCTCTTCCTGATTGCTCCAGCCAGGGTCTCGAGGACTATATTGAAATAAAAGTGGTAAGAGCAGGCAGTCTTGTCTTGTTTCTGAGTTTAATGGAAATGCTTTCAACCTTTCTCCATTTAATATTATATTAACTGAGGGTTTGGCATATATGGCCTTCACAAAGTTAAGATAAGTTACTTTGATCCTATTTTCTCTAGAGTTTTGAACATAAAAGGGTGTTGGATTTTTATCAAAAGTCTTTTCTGAGTTTATTGAGGTGATCATATGGTTTTTGTACTTAATTCTGTTTAAGTGATGAATCACATTTATTGAATTGCGTTTGTTGAACCAGCCTTGCATACCGGGAATAAAGCCCACTTGATATACTGAATGGGAGAGAATCATGGATTGTGAACCCTCGGACGGGGGACTAATATCCAAAATATACATAGAATTCAAAAAACTCAATAACAAAAACACAAGCATCAAATCAATAAATGGGCCAGAGAGCTAAACAGAAACTTCTCAACAGAGTAATTGAGCAAGCCAATGAATACATGAGAAAGTGTTCTAAATCATTTGCAATCAGAGAAATGCAAATAAAAACTACCTTAAGATTTCACCTCACTACAGTCAGATTGGCAAAGATGAAGAATACAAACAATAACAAATGCTGGAGGGGTTGTGGGGTGATAAGAACACAAGCACACTGTTGGTAAAATTGCAGACTGGTCCAGCTGCTTTGGAAAGCAGTGTGGAGACTCCTCAAAAAATTAGGGCTGGATCCACCATATGACCCAGCTACCCTTATTCTATGTATTTTCCCAGAGGAGTTAGAATCAGCACATTATAGTGACACAGCAAAATCCATGTTCATAGCAGCTCAATTTCCAATAGCTCAATTATAGAACCAACCCAAATGCCTCTCCCTGGATGAATGGATCCAAAAGCTCTGGTGTACATATATGCAATGGAGTTCTACTCATCTATTAGAAACAGTGATATTGCATCTATTGAAGGTAAATTGATGGCAATGGAAGGAATCATGCTGAATGACATAGTCAAACCCAGAGAGTCAAGGGCTAAATAGTTTTCCTCATTTGTGGTTGCTGGAGCTAAATCCAGGCTTGGGGGAAAGGCAGATAAACTCACAGATTATAACCATAGAACAAAAAAGCCATTTGTTAATATTTATGAGATACAGTTGGGGGATACTGCATAAGATACTTGAACAAGATTTACTGCATGCCTTTACAAAGACTTAAATGCTTAATCCTATTGTCAACATATCAAATACTAACAGGTGATGATAGGAAGGGAGGAGAGGGGAAATGTTGGAACTGAGATAAAGCAAGGTGCATTCCAAGCATTTATAAGTATGTCACTGTATATCATATGGTCATGTATATAAAAAATGTTCTTCATAGGCATAAGAATTATGACACTGTACTTGGGTTTTTTTTTTTTGTTGTTGTTGTTGTTGTTTGTTTTGGATAATTATAGGACCCAGAAGAGAAGCAAAGGATCGGGGGATGGGAGGAAGGTGGTAGAGGAGTGTGGTGGGATGGGGATATTGACCAAATTATATTCCTGTATTGTGTGCACTAGGAATCTTTGACAAATAATCCCATAATTATGTACAACTATAATTCAGTAATAAAAATTTTTAATGCCAATAGTCAATATTATAGCAAAGGAGGAAAGCAGATTCTCTTTAAAACCTGAAACAAGACAAAGATGCCCACATTCAACATTTTTGTTCAACATAGGCCTGAAAGTTCCAGTTAGAGCACTCAGGCAACAAAAAGAAACAAACATTAGGCAAATGGGAAAAGAAATCAAGTTGTCATTGTTTTCAGATGACATGATCTCATATACAGAAAACCTAGATGCCAACAAATAAAAAATTTGAACTCATGAATTAATTCAGCAAAGTTGCAAGTCATTATACCAATATATAAAAATCAAAAGTGTTGCTATATGAATTATTTGAAATAGAAATTGAGAGAAATAACGTGAACAATGTACACAAAATAAAATAAAAGCTAGGATTAAATTGAACCAGAGGTAAAGTTTATAATGAAAATTATAATTGATTAAATAAATTGAAAAGTGTACAAAAAATGGAAAGACACCCTGTGTTCATGGGTTTTAGTAATCAATATTGTTAAAATGTCCATAGTGTCTAAAGTGAGCAATTTCAATACAAATCTTATCAAAATACTAATGATATTCTTCACAATCCTAAAATTTATATGGAGCTACAGATAAAGCTCTAGTAGCCAAAGTCATGTTGAGCAAATAGAACAAAGCAGAAAGAATTATACTACCTAATTTCAAAGTATATTACAAAATCTGTAGTGATCAAAACAGCATGGGGCTAGCATAAATACAAACACACAAACCAAAGAAACAGAATTTCAAAAGTAAAAGCAAACCCATCCATCTATAACCAATTGATTTTTGACAAAGATGCTAAGAGCATGCACTGGGGAAAGAATGTTTTCAACAAATGATGCTGAGAAAACTGGATATCCATCTGCAGAAGAAGAAAGAAAGTGGCATCATCTCTCTCACCAAATACAAAAACAAACTCAAAATGGATTAAGACTTCAGTATATGGCCTAAAACTATTAAATTACTTATTATGGTTTAGATACTAAATTGTCCCCCAAAAGCTCATCTGTGAGATAATTCAAGAAGGCTTAGAGGAGAAATGATTGGGTTATGACAGCCTTCACCCAATCAATGAACTAATCCTCTGATAGGGATGAACTGAAAGTGGGTAGGGTATGGCTGACTGGAGAAGGTGAATGACTGGAAGCTTTCTTTGGAGTATATATTTTGTACGTGGTGAGTGGAGTCTCTCCTTCCCGATGTGACACCTTGAGCTATTCCTTCCACCACACTCTTCTGCCTTGATGTTCTGCCTCACTTCAGACCCCAAGAATTGAGCTGGCCTTCTGTGGTTTGATACTCTGAAACCATGAACCTTTCCCAAACAAACTTTTTCTCCTGAATGTTTTCCTGTTTCATCTTTTAATGACAGCAATAAAAAAGCTGACTAAAGCACTACTAAAAGAAAATGTAGGAGAAATACTTCAGAACTTTAGAATGAGCAAGAGTTTTTTGGAGAAGATGCCCAAAGTGTAAGAAACAAAAAAAAAAAATGGATGGTATTACATCCAACTAAAAACTCAGTCTAGCAAAGAAAGCAATTAAAGTGAAGAGATACCATGTACAATGGGAGAAATATTTGCTGACTATGTATCTGACTATCCAAAATATGTAAGAAACAGCAAAAATTCAAAAGTAGAAAACCAAATAATCCAATCACAGTCATTATGGAAAATAGCATGGAGGTTCCTCCAAAAATTAAAAGTAGAACTATCATGAATCAGGAACACCACTGGTGGGTATATATCTCAAGGAAATGAAATCAGTATTTGAAGAGGCATCTGTACTCCCAAAGTTCATTGGAGCTCTATTTAAAATAGCCAAGAAATGGGAGCAACCTATGTATGTGTCATTGTCTAATGAATGAAAAAGAAAATATGGTGCTTAGGATAATGAAATTTTATTTCAACAATAAAAAGAATGAAATAAGTCAAACACAGAAAAACAAGTACTACATGATCTGATCTCATTCACATGTGGAAGCTAAAAAGTTGATCTCATAGAAGTTGACAGGAGAATGGTATCACCAGAGGCCAGAGAGTAGCAAGTAAGGAAAGATGGATGGGATTGCTTCAAACTAAAAACTCTGTCTAGCAAAGAAAGGGGAAATGATTGATCAATAGATACTAACAGTTAGGTAGTAGAAAGAATTTCCAGTGTCCTGCTGTATAGTAGCTGACTACAAATTAACATGTCACACATGTCAAAAAGCTAGAAGCAAAGACTGAAAATTCTAAACATAAAGAAATGATAAATATTTGAGGAGATGCATGTTTAGCTTTCTTTGAATATTTAAATAATTATATAATGTATGCATGTTACCTACTACATGCAATTTTTTTTGTTTCTGTGTTAAAACATAGACTTTAAAATAAATTTAATTTTTAAAAAGATTTTAAAAGAGTGAGGGAGTGTTTTAGGAACACATTACAAATTTCTTATTTTGAATTCAGATCTTGTTTATCATTGTTAATTTTTCTAAAGGCAAGAGAAGAAAGCTGACAATGACATTTTGGCAACCTTTCACTTTCTCCATACAAAGGTGAGGAATTTATTACAGGTAGAAATATTCCTTGAAGAGTGACTTTATTCATCTTAGCCTGCATAATATAATACATCATAATACATAGCAAAGGACAAATTCCCAAATCTGAAAGGCATTTCCTTAAACTCACATGGTCAATCCACTTAGATATTTTTCTTCCTTTATTAGCTGCCCAATATAAAAATACTTATTTTCATTTTCTCTTGAAAATAAGAAGATAAGACAACATTAAGTTTGTGTTACCAGATGCCAGTACTGTGAGGGATGTAAGTCATGTTGTCCCTTCAAATGGAGCATGCTTTCCATTATTTATCACAATCTCCACTGCCATTTCATTTGTTTTATCTCACTATCTGTTATGTGCATTTGAGTATTCTATGCCTCCTGTAGCATTTTCTGATACAAAATATTTTTCCTAACCATCCTCCTACTTTCTGAACATTAACAACTCAATTCAGTGGCAGTGTGCAGCAAGTTGAATTTCACCCAGTTCTATAGAAAAATATCCATCTGACCAACAATACACATTTTCCTGGCTTATCTGCAGGTTTCTCAGTCTATAAGTAACACTGGTTTAATCAGTTTCTCATTTCCCCCACACTTTATGAGTGTTGCTCCTGTCCAGATGAAGCAGTCAGAAATCCTGAATATGCATTTTCCCCCTGCTGTTTCTGGATATTCAGAGTGGACTAGCTGATACAGCTTATTCAAATAGCAGCTTCAGTTTAACCATAAATTAGATTAATAGACCTGCTTTTCTGGATTTGGAACCTCTAGTGTTAATGACAAATTTTCTCCTGGAATGTGAGTTCCTGAAGACCTCAAGTATAAGGGAGCATTTCTCATGGCATTAAATATTTTGCCTGTTATGTATTTCATACAAAATGATTTTCATACACACAATTTTCATCTTAAATTTAATTTCATCCCATTATTCCCTTCAAATGTAACCAACAATTACTGTATCCACTTGCTATTTATTTGTAGACCATTTTCATTTTCTTCCTTTTTGTTCTTTAGAACTTGCAAAAATTTTAGCACCTTTAATCTTGCATTAAATCACTCTTTCCATCCTCTTTCCCATATCCGTATCTATTGCTCTCCTCTGAAGTTCTTACATGTGTACACAGCTCTTAGATAATGAGGTTCCAAGGCTGAACATGGTGACCCAGGATCATCCTTGACAGCTATCAAGAGAAGGTCTATTTCATTGCAGCTCTGTGATGTGGAACCCTTTACACTTTATTATAGGTAATAATGGTTTCTTTTCTCTTTTCCTCTCTTATTTCAAATAATTTACTAAACAAATCTTATACTAGAAAAAATTCTTCTTTCCCTTTTTTCAAACATTTATAATAAATATACTTTCTTACATTAACCAATTATAAAAATAGTTTTACCTTTTCTTCTCCTGTCTCTTCAAGTCCTGTGTATTTTAAATCATTCAATTACTATAAATACATTTGCTGGTATTGTATGGTCTTCCATGTCATTCCAAGCTACTTACAATACATATTTTGTTGAACAATTTTCTATCTCAAGAAGATAGACAAATAATCTTTCTAGAAGAGCACAAATAATAGCAAGCAAAATGTACACTGGAAACTATAATCTGACTCCATATATTCTTGAATAACTTTCTAATATAATGAGATGGTCCATTTGCATCCCTCAGGGCTTATTTAAACATTTTAAAGTGAAATTAAATAGCAATTAACTTTTTAAAACTTTTGGATAATTAAATTCTAAATGAATCACATATTGATTTAAATCATACATTCTGCTCATAAATAATATTCCACTTGAAAGCATCTCTGTCTCCATTATTAATATTCTAAAATTCTGTGTGAGAATTTTTAGGCCTTTGTTAGATTTATCATACTTTAATATAACTTTAAGGTATTCCATTAGAATTCTAAAATATTTAACACCAAATAAAGCTAAAGCGATGAAGACACAAAAAATAAATGGAGACTTGGGGAATGGAGCTCAATGGCAGGGCATTTTCCTAGCATGTGCAGTGTCCTCAGATCTAATCCCCAGCACAAAACAGATAAGCAAAAATACCTCAAAAATAACAATAGCAAAAAACTGGATTGTATTGCTTTTGTATTTCATATCTAAATCAATCTAGGTAATCTTTGTCTCCAACATTAGCATTTTTAGCTTATTATCAACAAATATTTTCTTCTTTTTGAGGTTCTCTTCTTGCCTCTTAGAAATCTCTTCATTATTCAATTTTCTTAATAAGCAATTTTCTGTTCCTGAAAACTAAAAATTATTTTCAAGAAATACACCAAAAATGGTCCACTTTATTAGCAAGTAGATTCAAATTATTTAATGTAATCATATGTAATGAAAGAACTTGTGCAAAGAATTATAGTGCTGACTGGGTATGGGCAAAGGGCAGATCTGAAGTTTCTAATGGCAATAAGTGATAAGTACTACCTCTTTCTCTCCTACTAGTTTCTCAAACTCAATGGCAAAGGTCATTATCACCAACACATAAAGTACTTCTGAGGAGCAAGGGGAAAGGACCAAACCAGCAATGAATCTTTCCCTATAACTTGTGATTTGCTGTCTCTGTTATCCCACATTCTCCACACACAAACTTCCTACTTCCTCCATGGGGTTGTGACAGGGCCATTTGTTATCGTTGACCTTAATGAACATCCAGTCAAGGTCAGAGATTTTCCACTTAAGGAGCTATAAATTCTACAGGACCACCATATGAACATTTCTTCTTTTTGTTTGAGAATGCAAAAGTAATGTTACTGAAGATTGTAAGAGAAATAATAGAAAGCTATTCTTTTTTTTTTTTGGAAATTCACTTCAAATTTAACCCTTATAACTTAACATGATTAATTGGTTATTTTACTGACTAAGAATATAAGTTAATTTGCTAATTAAAAGGTTTACATTACTAATAGGTAAACATTAGTTTTTAGATTTAGCTTGAAATCATTTTCACACTATGTCATTTATTAGATTCTATACATAACTATATTTAATAATAAAAACAGTCATAGTCACTTCCTTAAGGTTGTTTTAAAGATTAAATGAGACAATATTTATAAAGTGCTTAACACAGTATCCGTAACACATTAATCTTTTAATACATGTAAACTCGTTATATTTCTTGTTATCTGTGGGTTGTTATGATGTAATCACTAAAGAGCATTTTAGGATTGCATTGTGATATATTATATATTTATTTCCTTTATAGCTATATTATTTTTTATATAATAGCAGTAAACATAAACTAACCACAGCTAAAGTTTAATTGCCAATAGGAAGCCAAGATAGACATATTTCACAATTATTAATGTGGAACTAAAAGTAATAAGCATTGCAATCTTCCTGTGTCAAAAGGAGTCAAAATATCATTTAGAGGTTATTGGGTAGCTAACTCTGAAATTAAAAAGCATAGGAAGATCATCTTTTCAAGTATGCTTCAAGCAAAGTAAACATTAAGTGAAATAAAAACATTTAATGCATTTTAGAAATGTAATTATACATAATAACCAAGGACAATACTAGAAATGATATTTTATTGCATTAAGTCAGTGTACTAAAATGCTGCTAACAATCTCTGATGGACACTTATTGATTAAAGAGTAGTGATTTGTATTTTTAAAAAAGACTGCTAAAATATGAGTTACTATTTTCATGGAATTAGAGTAAAATATTTTAAAATATTATTGCAACTTTCAGGTAAAAAGAAAGCATTGTTTTACTATGACTTTAGACTAAAACTCTGAAAAAGAAAGAATATTTCATTACATTAAATGTTAAAAGAACTACACTTTACTTGACATCTGGATAAAAAGAAGACAAATTCTGGCCAATAAATAACATTATCTAAGCTCATGAAGAGGGCCTCACCATTTTTTTCTGTTAATTTATATCAATTGATGAAGGAATTGGGTATTATGTACATATGTACATGAATATCCAGACAAATATGCCATTAGGAAATTTGATCATGCATGTTTTGCAGAGAAAACAACATGTTAGGATAGGCAAAGGAGTAATATGAGAGGTAATTTGATTTAGTGAACTCTAAATGACTTTAGAGACTGCACATGAAATTTTGATGAGTGGTCGCAGATTGATTAGAAGAGCCAAAGATCAAACTCCATACTTCAGATTGCTTGAGTTTCTCTTCCTGACACCATTAAAAGCAGCATTCAGTCTCTAAGAAGAAAAATCCTCATGGAAGTAAAACTTGGTACATTAAATAATGTAATCTCACTGGTTGTAAGGTCTCATTTGTTAACTTTAATTTGTCATTCTCCTTATGTAGAAAATGGAAATTCATTTGTCCTTTGTTTTTTACTTTATGAGTTTTATTTTCTATGAGGACCGAAGGATGGCAAAGAAGGTATAAATAAAATAATGAGATACTTTAAAAACAAATTAAGAGATTAAGTGAAAGATTGTATACCAGCATAATATAAAGGCAGACAAATAGGAGTCTTTTTAAAGTTTTGATCATATAAGTAAAGTATTTCAATTAACTGAGAAAGAGGTTCATGCTTGAGGAAACAATATATGAAATATTTAAAATAGTCAGTGATCTCATCTGTCTCCAGGACTTAATCTAAATTTCTTACAATGATCTAAAGTTACTTACCTCCTACCATTTCTCAATCAAACAGCTTATGAAAACTACTTAATGTATTATTCTTGAAAATATTCTTGGTGTGCATTGATATAGGTATATTCATTGTTTAATATCTTTTCCAAAATACACTTCCATCTCCCCTGTGCTTGGTTAAAATGTGTGCCTTCTCTTCACAATGCAGGTTAAGACTCATTTCATCTTTAAAGTCTCCCGTATCATCTCATTCAATGGGATTCTTCCCCTTCTTGATTTCCCAGTGCTGTTATTAAGATATAGGTCATTTGCTGAGAACTAGCTCTAGAATAAAAAAGGTAGAGAAAGTGTCTTCGGAACCTGATACCTTCACTCTGCTTTGTACAGAATAGACAAGTAATATTTTTTTCACTTAAGTATTAGTGAGGGTCTCTAAAGTAATAAAAACAAAAATATATTGGTATACAAACATTTTATTTTTTGAAATTGCTCACATAAACACAGAGGTTGAAAACATTTTATTTTTGGAATTAGTTTATATGGATGTAGGGTTTGATCTGCTATCTCCAAGCTGGAGAACCAAGTAAGCCAGTAGTGCACTTGGTCTGAATTCCAAGGCCTGAAAACCATGTAGCTGAGGGTATCATTTCAAGTTTGAGGTTGAAAACCAGAGAACAAGGGACTGGTAGAAGAGAGCTAGTGTGAGTCCATAGCCTCTACCTTTCTGTTCCACCAGTGCCTACAGTGCAGTGGGTGATGCTCTTCTACCCTCGTGAGGCTCATTTTCTTTACCAGCCTACTGATTCAAATGCTAATCATCTCTTTTGGGACACCCTCACACCCCAAAATATTATTTTACCAGTTACCTGAGCATCTCTTTTAGCCCAGTAAAGTTGTCACATAGTATTAACCATCACAGTAAGGGTGTTTCTGCTAATGAAATGGAAGGTGATAAGATTTATATCCAGATACACTATTGGCAGGACATTCTGAATGGAACTGCCCCTTGATAAACCAAGAGAATCCCAGGCAACCACATACAGGTACTAGTAGATCGCTGAAAATCCTACTGTGGGAATATAGGAATTGGAGTGTAGTTCTTTAGAAGACAGAAATATGTTTAGAAAAATAAAATTGAATTTAGTATATCTAATGAGAGATTATTATGTGCTAGTCACCAGTCTATGCACTATTTGCAGAAAAAGTTAAGAGCTACAGAATATTCTATTTTTCTTCAAAATAGCTTTATTCTCATTTACTTTTAACTCATTTACTGTGTTAATACTACTATAAGAGAAAATATATATACTAGTAGAATGCATTTTTACATACATTTTTCATAATATACTTTGTAACAATAATTTTTCTAGCAGCTGTAGCTGCCTTTAGCTCTAAAATTATATGTATATAATATATTAATATTAAGTATAATATTAAATATGGTAATATAATTATAATATTAATACCACATTATATTATAAATTATTACCATATAATTAATGTTAAATGATATATTGCTGAGTCTTACAAATTAAATAAAAAGATGTTCAATATTCATTTTATTCATATATGTATTTTGCAGTATCTGAAAAAAGTATTTTCCCACAAAATCACTTAATTAAGCAATCTGAAAATTAGTGAGTATGAAATCATTTTATAAGAATTGAAGGAACTACAATGGGAATAGAGGTGGACGAATGATACAACAGAAAATATTTAATGGTATTTAGAGAAAAGTTCCTGATTTACACACATGTTTTATAACCTGCAATAAATACCATTTTTAGATGCCAAGAAAAAAAAAGTAACTTACATTGCAATGTGTAGTTTTAACCCTTTCTTCCATTACTGAGGGAAAACTGATACTGATATCTGCCATGGAAAATACAACACACAGATCCAGCAGAGCAGAGCAGAGAGAGCAGCAGCTCCATGTTAACTTGAAGAGGACTCCCTACTGGTCATAATGCATTCAGACAGATGGC
The DNA here is from genome assembly GCA_004027875.1 of Aplodontia rufa. Lineage (NCBI taxonomy): Eukaryota > Metazoa > Chordata > Mammalia > Rodentia > Aplodontiidae > Aplodontia > Aplodontia rufa. Next base: position 76,415 of record PVKS010004037.1, read on the forward strand.
TTTGAAAATTAAATCTTCAAAGTAAAACACAAACTTTGTCTTACACAAGGCACATTACATTCCCACAAAATTTTTTTTCTTTTTTAAAGAAAGAGGGGGCAGTGAGAGAGAGAGAGAGAGAGAGAGAAGAGAAGCAATTTTTTATTTAGTTTTTCATGTGACTTTTATTCCTTGAACACTTCACTGTGTACATGGTGCTGGCGTTTGAACTTGCATACTCGCGCATGCCAGGCAAAAATCATAACCGCTGAGCCACCACTCCAGCCCCCTACAGAATTTTTTAAAAATACAGAATAAATAGCTGTTTTTCTGCAGTTAGGATTTCTACAAAAGGATATGGAACTAAGATGATCCACAGCTTCCAGCTCAATATTTTTTTCATTGTTAAATGGATACATTTCAAATTAATTAATCCCTGTGATCAATCAAATTGTATATGCTAACAAATATTGTATACACAAGGCTTTTGTCATTCCTTTAAATTCTTAAAATCCCTGTAGCCAGCTTTAAGCAAAAGGCAAATTTTTCACTGTGATGATAATGACACATGAATCCCTGGAAAGGCAAGCGAATTGAGCTTTGAGGCTATGCAGCCAGGAGGAAAACTCATATTGTTTCTACAATAACCCTGGAAGGAACCTACTGTTCCCCCACATCACACCCTCTGATGCAGGGCACAGTTCTCTATATTTAGAATATAACATCAATTTCTTTCTTCTGACTACATACATGTGTACATGCATGGATTTGTGAATAAACAGATCTATAGACATAACACATTATCAAATTTATATAAGGTCCCCTCCAGCAGCATAGATTTTAGTTATTCTCAGTATAGTCTGATATTTTCACAGAGGACAGAGTTAAGAGAAAACTCCAAGTATTGTGTTACATATACACTATATTATCTGGGTGGATAAAACCAGAGAAGAATTGAATTTATTTTTAGTATGCTTACCTACCTAGTTCAGTAACCATTTTTTTACCTCTTTCATCAAATCTGGGCCTGAATGTGTTTGGACTGCTGTTGGAAGAGAAGAGAGTTGGGTATGCAGAGCTTTCCTGGGAGAATGGACTCTCTGGAGGCCTTTTTTTCTCTTTCATTCTTTTAATTTAGACCAAAATCATTTTGCCATATGGAAAGGAATGTCAATGGTTAAAAGGAAAAAGAACTGAATTAAGGATATAATGTGCAGGCAATCACAAAATTCTACCTAAAAACAGGAAAGGAACCAGGAGAGCTATCTTTAGCATTCAAGAACGCTCTCAAGATTACATTGATTTCTGAGGAACAAAGCATTGACTAATTCTAATTCAAAAAAAGTTTGCCTCCAATTTAAATTAAATACATTCTAGAAGCACATTATGGTTTTACACTCAAAGGCATTTTATTTATAGACAATTTCTTTTGGAAGTACACAATTACAAGTGCTAACAATTACAAGAGATGGTGGGTCTTTCTGCAAATTTATTCCTTTCTAGTACTGCTTTGCTTCCAGTAATTCTTCTTATTTATCACACAACTCCTTTTTAAAAGAGAGACACCTGAGACTGCCCCTTGATAATAAATTGAGTTATGGTTGCTTATTTAAATTTACTATGTATTTTTATATTGAAAGCTGTGTGTAATTTTCCAGGTTAAGGTAGTTAAATTGTATTATAAACATCAAAATATATACATCAGAGCAAATCTAATCAATGATAAATAGACCATATTTAAATTTGAGAAAATAATATATATTGACAGTATTTAAAAGGCTCCTAGTCTGTCAATGAGTAGAGGTGGTCCCCATTATTTCAAGTATTTTCCGGCAAATTTGTTTTAAAATGTTCTTCAAGGACTATGTAGTTTTATAAGATGGAGATAACTATTTGAACAATGAAAAAATAATTTAACAATAAGTTCTAATGACAGAAGTAGATATGTAATTAAATTTTTATTCTCAAGGTGCTTTTCACTTTGGTATAGGCTTACAAAAACTAATGAAAGAACAAACAACACCCCTAAAATGTATATTGTTCATTTGAATGCTGATTTGCTCAAGGAAAAAAGATCTGGTAAATTCCTTTCAGTCTGTTTTAGCCAACAATTCCTACTAAGTACCAAAATACAAATGGCCCTCAGGTATGTCTAACTCATGTGATAATTTCAGTATGAGACATTATGGTTATTACACAATGATGCCATTTATTATAGTGATTTACCTTTTATATCTTCCTTTCTCAAAAAAAAAAAGCTATAATGCATCCCTTCTGTGATCTAAATAGGAGAGGATTTCTTTTTTAATATTTTGTTCAATATTTTGTCTGAGGGCCTTATGAGTGTTTTGTGAATGCCAATGTTATCTGAAATACCTCTGTGGTGGGAGAATATTCTCCCTGGATTGTTACTCTCCCTTTCTCCAAACTCTAATGACAGAGCAACTGGGGTCAGCCTTAACCGTATAGAAAATCAGTCAATCAGGCCTCAGCAAAATATGAGTTAAGGTAGTACCAGAAAAAATAATGTAATACTTTAGAACAAAGTAACCCTTTCCTCTATGATTTTCATTGTTAAAAACTATGTGTGTGGGGCAGAAGTGGTGGCTCAGGAGTTCCAGCGCTTGCCTGGCATGAGCAAGGACACGGGTTCTAACCTCAGCAACATATACAAAATGAAGTGTTGGAGCAATGAAAGTCACATGAAAGACTAAATAAAATTGATTCTCTCTTCTTCTCTCTCTCACTGTCCCTCTCTCTTTAAAAAAAAAAAAGCAGTATGTACATGTAATATGTGTCTATTTCTTAAAGACATGAAAAATGAGTAAGTGATAAGCATAAATAGTCAAGAAATAGTAAGCAAGGATCAAATTGTGTTATGAATATAAATAATAACTAAGAAACATTAGCAATAAATAAGGGCCTAAATTCTAATTGATCTGACATGAAAGTAGCAAGAATTCCAACATGATCACATATTACATATGTACATTTTTTCTATATATTATGTGTATAAAAATACTATAACAAAACTTCCTATGATTATGTTTGAGGACACAATAGAAAGTAAGGTATATTCAGATGAAAACTTTAAGGCACGGGAAAACAATTCCCTAAAGATCTCTCAAACACCAAGTTCCAAAACAATTCTAATATAAGAATTATATGGTAAAATTTCCTAGATAATGATTTCAGGTGACACATTTTCAGCAGATCATATGTATTTTGTAGCCTCTAGTTACTAAAGAAGTAGGAGGACATGTGAACAATAAAGAATAGATAAAGATCAGATGCCCATCCAGTGATCTGAGCCCATCTATCTTACATATCTTTAAATGAATATTTGTTATTTTTCTTTTTGAAATGGTACCTGTAAAAAAATTCAAATATAATTGTTTTTAAAATAGAACATGTTATCAATTATCTTTCTGACTGGAAGAGAAGTTCTTAGTGGTGGTTAATGATAAGCTGCATACCAAAATTAATGTACATATAAGAACATGATTCAACTGTAAATGCCAGGGAAAAGGAAAAGACATTGTTCAGTGGTTATACCAAAAAAAAAAAAAAATCTTGTGATTACAGCCAAAAAGCACCCATTCTTTTACAAGTAATTTACTTATATTGTTAATATAATATAAGTAAATTCCTTATATTTACAATAGAGTGATATGGTGGGTTGAATTACTGCCTTCCTTTAAAAAGATGCTGAAATTCTCATTGTCAATAACTGAATGTGACCTTACTTGGAAATAGAGTCTTTGCAAATGTAAACTAGTTAAAGTCATACTTAATGGGTGGGTCCTAATTTGATATGACTGGTGTCCTGATAAGATGAGAAGAGATACAGACACACAGGGTAAACACCGTGTTACAATAGAGGTGAAGATTGCAGTGACACTTCTACAAGTCACATAACATCTAAGATTTCTAACAACATAAGAAGCTAAGAGAACAGCATGGAATGGAGACTTCCCTTGAGCCCAGAGAGAGAATGCACCTGCTGACCTCTTGAGATCGGACTTCTATCCTACAGATACATGAGAAAATTAATGTCTGTTGTTCAGATTGTCTTATTGGGTGGTACTTGTTATGACAGCCCTAAAAAACTAATAAAGAGGGAAATTCCCACACTAATTCTATGTAGGATTTATCTTTTCTTTGGAAAGATCAGAATGTTTCTGAATCTATCCAACAAATCTGGAAGAAAATAAAACATAGTGCCTGTCAATGGTACGTACTCCCATTGGAGAAAAATCGGTATCTAGCATGCCATTTTTGCATACACAATAGGAAATATAGCAATTGCAAAAGAATGCTAGTGATAACAACAAAAGCATTCATTTCAATAAACATTTTTGATACAAGCAAAAGAATATATGCTGTTCTGGTTTGGATCTTAAATGTCCCCCAAAAAATTCATGTGTTGAAGGTTTAGTCCCTAGGGTAGCAGTGTTCAGAGGTATAGCTTTTGAGAGGTGATTGGATCAAGAGGGCTCTGACCTCATGAATGGATTAATGCATTGATGGATTTGTAAAATGAATCCAAAATAACAGCATGAATAACCGCAGAATTATCTGAATAAAAGTAGGATTCAAAGGTGCCTCAGAGCATACCAAAGAGAAGACAAACAAAAAATATTCAACAAGAACCAAGGTTGATATCTGATAAGGACAATGCCCTATGGGAGAGTTGAAACATTTTCTGAATAAATGAACTCTAGAGAAGGAGGTTTCTCCCCACATCTGGTATTGTTGCATCTCACAGACTTTTTCCTAGCAGGATCTCTGATAGCTTCATTATCACCTGCTTTGTTCCTCTCATTAATGCATTTTCTCCCTTTATTTCTTTGCCTATCCATACATCCTATCCATCCTTCAACCCCCAACCATATCACATAAATATATCTCATCATTCCACAAAGAATTCTTCTATATTCATATTGAAATAATGCATATTGTGACTTAATCAAGTCAATATCTACAGATATTAGACTATGTATCCATTCTTCCACTCTATTATTTATTTACTTGTTACCATTTCCCAGGCAAGTTATAAGGAATTTGAGGCGTATCAGTGAACTATAAAGAATCCTGATGTTTAACAGGGGAGAGAGGCACTATATAGGTAAAGTATATGGTATGTTACAAGGCATTAAGTGTTCTGTGAATGGCAACTGGAACAGGTTAAAAAGCACCTGAATTGCTGGACAGAGGGTCCTGGAAGTTGAACTACTCAGTCAGGAAGTAAATAAGTAGGGTTAGTAGAGAAAGTGATATTTTAGAAGGAAATAGAAGATGTTCAGGAATTGGTCCTGCAGATAGCTGGGGTAAGTCATTTGACAAAGTACAGTTTAAGTCTAAGAGCATCCCTGGCATATTCTAGGAAAACAATATAGCAAGTTGGCTAAGGCAAATTGAGGAAAGGGAAGAGGGGACGGAAGTGTGGTCAAAAAAGGATTAGGAAGCCAGACTATTCAGAGCCTAGGAACTCTTGTTGAGAGAAGGATATTTTTACTATGTGTAAACAGAGAAGCTATCCTAGCATCTGTTCTAACTTTGATTTAAAATTGATCGCCTGCAAGGATCATCAGAAATACACAAATGCCTCTTGTGTATTCAAAGCTCTGGTGCAGTATGATGCTTCTATGTTGATTGGCTGAATAATATATGAGCAGCTTTAAGCATCACTGATGATTCTGCAGAAATCTTAATGGAGAGAGCTGTAAAATCAGTCTCTCTCTCTCTCTCTCTTTTAAAGTAAAATAATATTTAGAAAAGAAGGCAGAATAATATACTGGCTAACAACACGGGCTCTGGATTCAAGCCACATGTGTTTGGAATCTTGCTCACTGTTCACCAATCCAAAGCTTCAGTTTCCTTATCATTAAAAAGGTAGTTAACAATTGGCCATGCTTGTAGCAGACTGTGGAGTGATTTGAATACTAAATGTGAAATTATATGAGAAGCCCATAATATCATCCTGGGACAGAAAAAGAAACCACTTGCATACATGTGGTATCATTTGGTAGTTAGTTGTAAGGGTTTCACGGATAATCCAAGTAAGAACATAGAGTAAACACTCCATAACACATTGTGTATTGCTATTATTATTGTTGGCAAACCAACTCTCAAAATACATTATTTTTTTAAAGAGAGAGGGATAGTGAGAGAGAGAGAGAGGGAGAGTGGATCAATTTTATTTTAGTTTTTCATTTGACTTTTGTTGCTCTGACACTTTGTTGTGTACGTGGTGCTGGAGTTTGAACCTGCATCCTTGCACATGTAAGGCAAATGCCTTAGCCACTGAGCCACTGCTCCAGCCCCTCAAAATAGACCTAACAAAGCCTCAAATTGAATGACTTTCAGTGTAACAGGGGCGATAGCTCCCTAGGGAACTTGGAGGTGGAGGGAAGGGGATGGGGAGGGGGGAGGGTAT